>PVKA01011269.1:0-30794 GCA_004027165.1 Ctenomys sociabilis
AAAAAAAAAAAAAGATGCTAATACTCTGGCAACGTTAATGAACTCAACCTGCTCAGTAAACTCAATCTGTCTTGTCAAGGGAATAAAACATCAGCAAATAAAATGCCTGTATTCAAAGCCAAAAATGAAATTTGGGGTACATCAAGGGAACACTGGATTTCTGACAATATTTCAACATTAACATAGATTCTGGAAAACACTGAACCAAAGCCTTCTTTCTACCATCTGGTACATAATCACCATCTGAGTTTTTGAAAGAGTTTGAGCTTAGATTCCCAATGACAAAAGAAACCTGAAATGGGAAAGAATGGATCCACAATCCACCTATCAAAAAGCCAGATGGATTATGCCCATATTAGAAAAGAATTAACTACAAATGATGGTGACCTTAAAAAAATCCCAATTTGCAGCTGGGGTTGTAGCTGAGCAACACAGCACCTGCCTGGGAAATGAGTTTGATTCTTTGTATCAAAAAAAATTTTTTTTTTGAGCTGGGCATGGTGGCACATACCTGTAACTTTATCTGTAACTTAAGCAATACAGCAGAAGGATTGCCCATGAGCTCAAGGAATCCTGAACTACATAGTGAGACCCTGTGTCAAACAACAATATATTTGAAACAACATAAATCTACATACGCTCTGGACTAAGGTCAAGGCAGAATATACTGAGATTGCCACAAAAGCACTTTTCTTTTCTTTTCTTTTCTTTTTTTTTTTGTGGTACCAGGGATTAAACTCAGGACCTTGCATTTGCCAGGCAAGCACTTACTCTACTTAGCTATCTTCCTGGCCCCTTTTTAAAACTCATTTTAGACTCTTTTTGAGGGCCAGGAGATGGCTCACTAGAATAAGAGCTTGCCTGGCAAGCACAAGGGCCTGAGTCCAATCCCCAGTTCAGCCAAAAATAAAAATAAAAATCTTTTTGAGGTTTTAGTAGGGAGAAGGTAATAGCAATCTAAACTCCTGATTTAGGGCTGAAAAGAAACTACTGCCAGGTTACTCTATTTTTATACTCATTTAACTTGCCACATTCCCATCTCATAGGCTCCTAAAGTATGAGGAAATTTAAAATACCTACACAAGGGCTGGTCAAATAGCTCAGAGGATTAAATCATCTGCAAGGGAGGCGGTTCGATCACCAGGCTTGCCTGTTCGCCCCACCCTGGGGTACACTGAGAGGGCAACTGAGACTGGGTGTGGTAGTGCCTGTAATCCCAGCTCTTGGGAGGCTGTAAAGAGGCGGATCATAGTAGTAAGACCTTGAATACCCTGTAGACCCTTCCCTAAAATACAAAAAAATTAAAATTAAAATTAAAAAATATCTACTCAAGAAGTTCCAAATGCCAATTCAAGAGAATAGCCGGGCGTGGTGGCGCACGCCTGTAATCCCAGCACTCGGGAGGCTGAGGCAGGAGGATTGTTGTGAGTTCGAGACCAGCCTGAGCTACAAAGTGAGCTTAAGGCCAGCCTGAACTGCATAGTGGGACCCTGTCTCAAAAAGACAAAAAAAAAAAAAAAAAAAAAAAGAGAATAGCACATCGGCTGCATCAGAATCACTTAGGGTAAGTTTTAGGGGGAAAAAAAAATCTTTCCCTTCAAATTTTTTTAAAATGTATTTTTGGTTTGTTTGAGACACAGTCTTGCTACTATGTAGTACAGGGTAGCCTTGAAATTATTTATGTAGCACAGGCTGGCCCTGAACTCCAGAGGATCCTCCTGCTTCCCTTCAAATTTCCTATTCTTTCCCCAACCCCACCACAGGTCAGGACTGATGGGATCTAAACTTGGAGGACATTGTAACATATAACTAAATTTAGGAAGCTAATCCCCAACCCCTCTTCTCAGTAATGAGGACTAAACTAGGCCTCACACTGAATTACATACCCAGCCCTTTTTATTTTGAGATAGTTATTTCCTTTAATTGCCGAAGTCAGCCTCCAGTTTACAACCCTCTGGCCTCAGCCACCTGAGTACCTGAGATTACAGGCACACAGCACCAGGCCCAACAGGAACCTTTTTTTTTTTTTGAGACCAAGTCTCACCATACAGTTCACACTGGCCTTCAACTCATTATGTAGCAAAGGCTGGTCTCAAGCTCCCTACAATTGTGCTACCTCAGCTTCTCAAGCACTGAGATCCATGTCTAAATACCTATGACAAGAAATTTATTAGTTCCAAATTAGAATAAGTATTGTTTCGTAAGGATAGGTCTGTGGTTTCTCTTTGACTTCTAATTTATTATAGAAAACTCCCAAACACACAGATACTTCCTAATACAACAAAAACCCAGGTATTCATAATTATCTTTAACAATTATCAACACATGGTACATATTGTTTTATCAATAAGTCCTCAAATCCAAACATCTCATTAGACTTTATTAAATGTACAAATAATTTTATTACATCTATAAATTCTTAATACATATCTAAGTCTAAAATCTAAGAGCTCATTTAATTAACTGCAATGTTAGTACTATCAAAACACTGTTTCTTACATTATCTTATTACTTCAACTGTAAAATAAGTGTGGGCTATGGGATTGTTTTTAGTTTAACATTGCAACATTCTTATGAATTCTCTTGAATCTGAATTACTATTTAAAAAAAAAAGTCTGCTTTGAATATATGCAGCAAAAATTAAAAGCATGTAAGTTCTTAGGTTTTGAATCCCAGTTTTGGATTTTTGAGTAATAAATAACCTTTCTCTTTGACTTTTAATTTATTATAGAAAACTCCCAAACACACAGATACTTCCTAATACAACAAAAAACCCAGGTATTCATAACTAGCTTTAACAATTATCAACACATGGTCCATCTTGTTATCTCTATCCAGAAAC
Source organism: Ctenomys sociabilis (assembly GCA_004027165.1). NCBI lineage: Eukaryota > Metazoa > Chordata > Mammalia > Rodentia > Ctenomyidae > Ctenomys > Ctenomys sociabilis. Next base: position 2,843 of record PVKA01011269.1, read on the forward strand.
CTCAATTTATTTAAGATGATAACTGCACTGTAACAAGGGGAAAAAAAGGATAAGAGTGGTCAATGAGTAGAAAGTTAGACAAGAATATAAGTTCTTCTGGGCAAGGGATATAGCTCAGCAGTGCAAATGACTGCCTGGCAAGCACAAGGCCCCAAGTTTGATTTGCAGTACCAAAAAAAAAAAAGAGTAAGTTCCTTCGTACTATTGCACAAATAGTAAGTATAGATAACAGTAATGTAAAAAGCTAATAGAAGAGATCTTGAATGTGTTTACTGTAAGCCAGGTATTTTGGTGGCACCTATTTTGAGAGGCTGACCAGGAGGACAGCAAATTTAAGCCCAGCTTAAGCAAGTTAGTGATTTAACAAAAACTTGTCTCTAAATTAAAAGGATCCAGGTCACAGTGGTACACACATGTAATCCCAGCACTTGGGAGAGTAAGGCAGAAAGAATACTGAGAATTTGAGGCCAGTATGGGCTACAAAGTTCAAGGCCAGCCTAAACTGAATAGTGAAACACTGCCTCAAAAGATACATACAAAAAAAAAAAAAAAAAAGGCTGAGGATGCAGCTCAGAGAAAAGACTTCTAGAATAGCACAGGAAAAGAAGAAATCAAAAACATTTGAGGAAATATCATGTTTAATCTGATTAAACATTAGACAATGTATACATGTATCAAAATATCATATTGTACCCCACAAACATGGACAACTCTTATGTTTCATGTATAACTATTAACTGTTTTTTTTAAAAGTGCCCCTGGAATGGTAACTTCAATTCACTTGAGATAATCTACTTCCCTTAATGGGAAATGATTCATCAGTGATTAGAATTTAACACAATGAAATAAACCAAGGCCATTTATAAGTATATACATTACCTTTAATATTATCTATATACTGTGGCTATACTGCATATACTGTAGAACTATGAATACATACATACAGTGGTGAGATACAGGAGAGAAACTGTTTGAAAATGACCTGCATGTTTATACTGGTTGGGTTGGACAACCAAGGGCTCTTCTACCAGTGGGAGGGCAGAGCCTCTGCTTAGCTGCCTGAGGATCAGAGGAGGCGTCTTTAATAGCAAGAGTACAATTTTCCACTGCCTTAATGTTCTTAGGGTCTAGGTAACTGCCCTTGCCAGAAAACTGTAAACTGCTTTAAATCATTCTTTCATAGACTCATTCATTCATGATTAAAAACAAAAATTAGTAACTATTATAAAGTTAGAATCGAAATTGTTTGCCTAAAAAATTTTTTAAAAATGGAAAGGCAAGAGTATCTCAAATGCTTCAGTGACAGCCAGTAATTTGATTAGGTTTTGTTTATAACATCACAATATTAAAAGTAAACAATTTGCTATATAATCAAAGTACTATTAGAAAGAAAAACAAAATTTAGAATAAAAATTATTTTCCTAATTATGCACACAAACACAAATTTTATGCTTCATTAAGATTCAGGGGTAAGTAAGAAAATACTATACCTGAGGTATTTGGCCCTGGACTTTTGCAAGCTGAGTTGTTCGAATATTTAAAGACTGGCTTCTTGTTACAGTTGCCCCAGAAAGAGATTTTCCATTCACCTTTCTTTCGAGGTGACAATTCGCTGGTGATCTTACTCCTAGCAGAACAGCATCCCAAGGATCCTCTGCTAGCAAACTTGAAACAGTTTTGTCTTCTTCATGGTCTAATACTTCCACATTGTCCACCTTTGGTTTACTTAGAGGATCCAAGTCTAGCCAGTCAAATTTACTTATATCCTCAGACTTTGGAGATCCCTGTAGATTGTTGACTGTAGCTTTTGAACTTGTTATCTCCAAATCAGTCCTTGCTTTGCCATTTTTTAAAAATTCTGATGTGCTAGCTATTTTGTCAAATAGTTTTGCCATATCAGGATTGACAACCTGACGATAAATTGGTAAGCTTCCTTGTGGATGAAAGGGCATGGCAGGTGTCAAAGGATATGAAAAATATGGAGTCTGTCCTGGAAGTCTTAAATATATAGGTTCAGTAGATGGAAAAGTAGGCATTCTTGGATTGAAGCCATTCTGGAATGCAGCCTGTTTATTGTAAGTTGAAGGATAAATAGAAGTATAAGTGGTAGGTCCAGATAATCCAGGTGGCCACTGTCCTCTCTGAATAGTAGGTCTAAGATAGAGCTGTGCCGAAAATGAAGGGCTCAGGACAGGAGTAACTGGTAACACAGGTGCTGTTCTAGTCTCAAAACCATCATCCAATAATAATTTCTCAAGTTCAGCTTGGGTGAGCTTTTCTACATCAATATCAACTGCTCTCTTTCGAGACTCTGATTCAGGAAACACCATAAGATCATAATCTTCTTGGTTAAAAACTTGTGCTTTTTGTCTGGTGTTGCTTGACAACTCAAGGCCTCTCTGATTGTCAATCTCTTGTCTATCTTTTTGCAATTTTGCTAAAGCCTCTGCTTCCATCTGCAATGCTTCTTCTTTGTCCACTTCTTTAGTTCTTGTTGGTTCTAAATGAGTAGATGGACACTGTTTAAATCCATTGTTGCTGGATATCTGAGCCATGTCCATTAAAAAGACCCAATCTTCCTCTAATATGTTTTCTCTTGTAGCTTCCAAATTAGTAAGACCTATGTATATAATAAACAAAACACTCAATTAGACTTTTCCTTTTTTTTTTTTTTTTTTTTTTTTTTTTTTTTTTTTTTTGCGGAACCGGGTATTGAACTCAGGCCCTCACACTTGCCAGGGAAGCACTTATTCCACTGAGCCATCTCCCCAGCCCTTCAATTTTTTTAAGCACAAAAAAGTTACTGTTTGAAACCTACCCTATAATGATTCAGTATTTGAAGCCACTTATGCAAATAAAATGAACAGCTGAGTGAAATCTGGAAAATTATTATACTCTATATACTGCTGGACTAAGGAAGATGTTTAGATACTCTTAACTAATTTCCTGGCCTAAAAGATATCTCTGTAGATAAACATACACAGCACTTGAGCTATCACAATGGCTGCTTGTGGCTCTTGTGGCAGAATTCTTGGCATGAAACAATCCTAACTGCTAGTTACATATAGTCAAGAGTTCATATAGGATTTACTGGTATACAAATTTGAAGTCAAAACAGTTGTGATCTTTCATTATCTGTTAAATTGCTCCAAAGCCAATTAGTAATAAAAGCACCAATAACCTACTCAGTAAAATAAGAAGCTATATTTGATCAAAAAATGATGCTAAGCTGTGCATGGTGACACACACCTATAATTCTAGATGCTCAGGAGGCTGAGGCAGAAGAATCACAAGTTCAGGGCCAACCAGGGCAATTTTTCAAGATTCTGTCTCAAACTTAAAAATAGAAAACATTAGAGATACAGCTCAGTGCAAGAGCATTTGACTAGCATGCATGAGGACCTGGTTTCAATTCCCAGTACATGCTAGGCATGGTGGTGCACACTTGTAAATCCAGCACCTGAAAAGCTCAGGCAGAAAGATGACAAATCTGAGGCCAGCCTGGGATCCAAAAAAAAAAAAAAAAAAGTGGTGGTAAATGCCTATCATCCTAGCACTTACGAGGCTGAAGCAGAAGTACTGCTGCAAGTTTGAGGCCAACCTAGGCTATACAGTGATGAATTACACTGTAACTAAAGAATGAATTATAGAGTGAGACTTTGTCTCAAACTTTTTTCTTTTTAATTTTAAAAACCAAAAGCCAATCAATCAAACAAAAACCCCACAAAGAAAACAAACAAGCTTGGAAGAGAGCTCATTGGTTTAAGTGCCTGCCTGGCAAGGACAAGGACCTGGGAAAAACCGAGTAAGAGTTTATAATATTCTAGAATAAAAAATGTATAATGTATCATAGCCTAGAAGTAGTAAAGCTTTAAGAAGCTATAATAGTTGAAAGGTAAAATTATGAATAAATTCACCACACAATTTCCTTTTTTTTTTTTTTTAATGTATTGGGTCATTGCAGGGTCTTGCTATGCAGCATGGACTCATGGTAATCCTCCTCCTTTCAGCCTATCCAGCGCTGGGATTACAGGTGTGCTGCACTAACCCTGGACTCTGGCTGGCTCAGCCCACCCTGGGGGATGTGGATGCCATGGCTTATGGTGTGTGGCTTGTGGTGGGGAGATCAAAGCACGGTCCCTGCACTTGCTTAAGCACCACTTCAGTCCACTGAACTATCTCACTGGCCCCTCATCACACAATTTCAATCATACTTCTCATTATATGTAGGTTAATCATTATAACAGCAAAACTTCCCCATTTGAAGTCCTTATTTTTTATACTCTGGTTTCTCTTTAATCATATAAATCTTTGTTTTTTTTTTATTTTTAGGGAAGGGTATACAGAGTGTCCAGGGTCTCACGACTAGATTGGATCATAGTAATCCGCCTGTTTACAGCTTCCCAAGAGCTGGGATTATAGGTACAAGCCACCATGCCCACTCTCAATTGGATCTTAGCGCGCCTCAGTGGTGGGCCGGCACAGCAGGCCTGGAGTTGAACCCCTGGGCCCTGCGCCTGATTGCAAAGCACTTTAATCTGCTGAGCTATTTGGTAGCCCTTAATTACATAAATCTTTCACCTTCTAAGATTCTTCTTTTTCATCCATGAAAAGACCAGAAGTTAATTTTTAAACCTTTCTCTAGTCAACCATGGTGGCACATATGATCCCAGCACCTTGGCAGACTAAAACAGAAAGACTGCAAATGTCTAGTAAGTTTACACCTTCAACTTAAATGACCTCTATGTTAAATTCCCAGTATTTACCAAAAACAGAAAGGGTGGCAGGTAGCTTCTTACAAGTCTATTAATAAAAATCTGTATTTCCTTATTTAAGAAACAATTTAGAAAAAAAATATCAGGGCCCCTAAATTTAAAGACCCAATCCAGAAATGGGCATCCAAACACACACACTTCTCAGAAGATGAAATTAAATTTTTTTTTTTTTTTTTTTTTTTTTTTGGTGGAACCAGGGATTGAACTCAGGCCCTTGCGCCTGCCAGGGAAGCACTTATTCCACTGAGCCATCTCCCCGGCCAAAAGATGAAATTAAAGAAGCGAATATATATATATGAAAAAATGCTCCACATCACTAGTCATCCGTGAAATGCAAATTAAAACAGCACTGAGACACTATCTCATTCCAGAAAGCACGGCCATCATAAAAAAAATAAACCAACAACAAATGTTGGAGAGATTGTGGGGAAAAGGGAACCCTTCTCCACTGCTGGTGGGAATGTAGACTGGTGCAACCATTATGTAAATCAGTGTGGAAACTCCTTAAGAAACGAGGACTGGAAATCCCACTCAAGCCAGCTATACCTCTAGTGGGAATTTTCCCAGAGGAACTGAAAACATCTTATCATAGGGATATATGTGTACCTATGTTTATAGCAGCACAATTTGTGATAGTGAAATCTTTTTACTTTAATTTTTTAGGAATGAACACTTACATATACATATTTAGAAATCCATCCATATACAGCATAGTAGCATTGTAGCATGATTGTCGTGACATTTTTTTTTTTTTTTTTGGTCTTATTTTTCATTTACTACCCTTTAAAAACGGGTAGTGTAGTAATAGCTGGTATGTAATGACAAGAAGTACGTATTTAGAAGACCAGAATGGCAGGCATTTGAAGTGTGACCCTTCTATTATACTTTGTTAAGTTCAATGTAGTTGCTTGGTTCACAGGTTTCAGAATATATAGTTAGTTGGGGTGAGAATATTACCACTTAACTGCTAGACAGCGAAATCTTTTTTTTTTTTTTTTTTTGCGGAACCAGGGATTGAACTCAGGTCCTTGTGCTTGTCAGGGAAGCGCTTATTCCACTGAGCCATCTCCCGGCCCCTATAGCGAAATCTTGGAAACAACCGAGATGCCCCGTCACATGAGGAATGGTTGAAAAAGATGTGGTATTTTTATATAATGGAGTATTACTCAGCTGTAAAGAATGATAAACTCGAAGCCTTCATATTTAAGTGCATGCCACTGGAAGACATAAACAAAATAAACCAGACCCACATGTGCAAATATCATATAGTCTCCCTAGTGTAACTCAAAAGAAGAACTGCAAATAGAAAAGTATGACACAATTAAAAAGAAAGCGAGAACTTGAGGATTGGACAAGGAGGAGAGGGCAAGGAGAAACATTGAGAAACATGACAGAGGCAAGACCATTCATTTATACACACTAGATGGGTAAGTCAATGTTCCTGAGAAACGTCAGATTTTTGGTTTCTTTCTTTCTTTTTTTTTTTTTTTGGAAGAACTGGAGATTGAACTCAGGCCCTTGCAGTTGCCAGGGAAGTGCTTATTCCACTGAGCCATCTCCCCGGCCCCCGTCAGGAGATTTTTGAAACTAGCAGTTAAGTGGTTAGATTCTCACCCCAACTAACTATATATGCTGATACCTGTGAACCAAGCAACTACACTGAACTTAACAAAGTATAATAGAAGGGTCACATTCCAAATGCCTGCCATTCTGGTCTTCTAAATATGTACTTCTTGTCATGACATACCAGCTATTACTACACTACCCTTTTTTAAAGGGTAGTAAATGAAAACTAAGACCAAAGGGGGGGGGGAAGCCACAAGACAGTCATGCTACAGTGCTACTATGCTATATATGGATGGATTTCTAAATATCTATGTAAATATATGTAAGTGTTCATTCCTATTTTTTTCAATGTTTTTCCTTTTTCATATTCTGTACAGACTTAAGAGTTTAGTATCTCAATACTTGATACATGTTCCATGTTATAAAAAAAAAAAAAAACATCTGGGGAAGATAGCTAAGGGTCCTGAGTCCAATCCCCAGTACCAGAATGAATGAATGAATGAATGAATGAAAATACTTAGGTCAAGATTACCCTGAGAAGCAATATGACCAATTAAAAAGTCACCTACTGTGCAACAGAGGTATATTTCTCACTTCTAATCAGTATGTATAGGGTTAAATGTGGATTCTGGAGTTATATCACTTCGGTTTAAGAAGCTGTATGAGGGACCAGGGAGATAGCTCAGCGGCTTAAGCACCTGCCTGGCAAGTACAAGGTCCTGAGTTCAATCCCTGGCACACACACAAAAAGCCATATGAGGTAGGTACAGTGACTGAGATGAAGATCACAAATTCAAGATCAGTCTGGACAATTTATCGACCCTGTTTCAAAAATAAGAAGTGGCTAGGCATGGTGGAACATGCTTATAATCCCAGCACTGCAGCATGAGGATCACTGTGAGCTCCATGTCAGCCTGGGCTGCATAAGTGACAGTTTGGGCTACATAGTGAGATCCTGTCTGGACGGACGGACGGACGGACGGACAGACGGATGGATGGATAGATGGATGGATGGAAGGATGGATAGATAGATGAATGGACGGAGGGAGGGAGGCAGGCAGGCAGGCAGGCAGGCTGAGAATGTAGTTCAGTGTGAAGTTCCTAGGTTCGGAGTTCAGTTCCCAGTAAAGGGGGAGGAAGAAAAGAAAGGCAGCTATATGACCTTCAGGTACAAATGAAAACTTCTACCTTTAACTGCCTAGTTTAGAAAGTGAAACCATGCAGGTTAAATGCAATAAAGCACTGAAGAGTTTATCAATGACTTTGAGTATAAGCACTAATAAAAGCTAAACATTATTACTCTAATATGATTTGAGATATAACTCATGCGAATACCTAGAAATCAGAAAGCCTGTTTATATCTTATGGGTTTTATTTTTGTTATAGGGAAATGCCCAAAGTAAATTCAAATCAGTAAGAATGAAAATCTGGACAATAAACGACACTATGATAAGGACATAAAGAAGGACGTACTCAAGGAATATCCTTGAAGAATTAGTTTACAATTCTTTCATGAAAGTATAGTTTAATTTCTAAGTAAGTTTACTATAAAACCAATCCAAATTTTTCCCTTCTATAGTACAACTGCAAAACATAGCCATGATGTTTACTTAAGATGGCTCAGTGGAATAAGCACTCTTCCCTGGCAAACGCAAGGGCCTGAGTTCAATCCCCAGTTCCGCAAAAAAAAAAAAAAAAAAAAAAGAATCCTTTGTTGTATGTAAACTTTATGTCAAGAGAAAAAACCTGCAAATATTGAACTATTGCTAAATATGAATAAAGTACTTAGAAGAAAGCACTACTGCCTACAATTTACTCTGAAGTACATAAAACAGTGAATTATTAGATATAAGGATGATAGTTGAATAAATGTGATAAGTATAAGAAAACATTAATAGAATCTAGGAGGTAGGTATATCAATGTATTCCACTATAAAATTATTTCAAATGGACTATTACAAATTAAAATATTTATAATAAATTGCTGGAGGGAGTGGCACAAATTTTCCCTACTTGAATTAATACTCTCCTTTGCAATATGATTTTGTTGCCTTCTCCAGTAAAGGGTGTAACTCTTTGTTCTCTTTACCTGAGCAGAATCTGACCTAATGGATTGTGGAAGAAGTAACAAGTTCCATGACTAAATCGTAAGAAACCTTACTACTTCAGCTCTTCTTTTCTTCAAAGCCAGCCATCACTAGGTGAATGAATGTTCATCAAGAATGAGACAACAGGGGGAAAAGGAGATGGCTCAGTGGAAGAAGCGCTTCCCTGGTAAGTGCATGGGCCTGAGTTCAATACCCGGTTCCACCAAAAAAAAAAAAAAAAAAAAAGAATGAGACAACAGCATGCTTAGGAGGCTGAAAACAAGAGGATCACTACAAGTCCCATCTATATAGCAAGACCTTATACTAAATACATTAAAAAAAAAAAAAAAAAGAGACAACCGAGAGAGAAATACAGCCAAAAGCCAGAAGCAGCCACCAGACATATAAAAGCTATCAGTCTAGGCTACATAACCATACTCCACAACATCAGCCTCAAGTAAGAGCAGTAGAGGAAACCATCCAGATGAACTCAGGTAAAATTGCATTATTAATACACATAATCACTATGGAATGATTTGTTACAAAATAGATAAAACCTTTTTCTCATCAATTTGTAAAACTTTCTTTTTTTTTCCTATTGAGCTAGGGATGGAAAATAGGAGTTACAGGGGCCTAGGAAGATGGCTCAGTAGAATAAAAAAAAGAAAATAGAAGAATCATTCTATCTATCAAATGATTGATAGAAGCTCTATCAATGAAAAAAAAAAGGGCAAACTCCTTCACTACTAAACAACAAATTTCTTTTTTTTAACTTCTGCCATCACTACCATTTAATTTCACTTGTCCTCAGGGAATGAATGGTTTTCCTAAGTTTACCTCCTCCATATACATCTTAACCCACTGGACTTCCTTTTACTTCTTTATTTATGACTGTTTTCCTTGCATTGTGAATTTCTTCTTTACTCCAGTTCTTTTCTATAAAAATGCTAGTTTTCTCCATATGGAATCTCTAACATTTTCCTTTATTCTAGTGGTTTCCATTTTAATTTTCTTCCTTCACTACCAAACTTCTGAAATGAATGACTCCTTTCTTCACATATTCTCTGCCTTGGAAAAAATACTTGCCCTCCAGGGCCCAATTAAAATATAAGCACCTCTGTGAAGCTTTACCTAAACAGCTCTTAATCAGAATTCATCTTTTTCTACTCAATCAAATTTTTCTTTAAATCACAACTCAGGACCTTGCACTTGCGAGGTAGGTGCTTAGGCCACTAAGTTATCTCTCCAGCCCTATTTTTTTATTTAAAAAAAATTTTTTTTTAAGGGCCAGGGAGATGGCTCAGTGGAATAAGTGCTTCCCTGGCAAGTGCAAAGGCCTGAGGTCAAGTCCTGGTTCCACAAAGAAAAAAAAATAATAATAATAATTTAAATCATTTATTTGGTACAGGGTCTCACTACACAGCTCAGATTTATAGTGATCCTCCTGTCTCTGCCTCCCCACTGCTGGGATTATAGGCATGCAACACCATGCCGCATATCAGTGGCTAGCTTGGTGCAGGACTAGCACAGCATACAGCACCAAGATCGAACTCAGGTCCTCACGCTTGCCAAGCAGGAGCTTAGACCACCAAGCTATTTCCCCAGTCCCCACCTCTTTTATTTTTGAAGACTTTTAGCTTTGTCTGTCAACTTCCCTGCTTCTGGCAATAGAATCTATAGCTTCCTTTTTGGCAATTGCTCATTTCCTGTTTATATCCTATGTAGTTAAAGTAAGACTGCATCATCTGTACTCCCCTTACTGGCACATTCACAACTGCTCGAAAAGATCCAAGTCTGGCTCATCAGAGTCAACCCAAAGAAGGTTTTTTTGTTTGTAGTATGGAAGTGTTTGTACTGTGTGTCCTATTCATTCATTCATTCATTCATTCATTCATTCATTTTTATGTTGAGGAAGGGTCTCACTCAATCCCTAAATTGCCCAGGCTGGGTTTCAACTTGTAATTCTCCTGCCTCAGTCTTCCACAGCACTGGGATTATAGGTATTCTTCCATACTTCCACCTCAGCTGAAAGGAAACCTGTTTAGGTTGCTAAACTGATGGGGAGGTAAATCTCCTTTGCTGTCCCCACCTTTGCTACAACTTGAAGAGATGCTCTAAGAATGAATCCAAGCCATAAAGATACAGAATGAAAATAGTAATACACTATGCATCTGGATCCAACCATACCCTTCCTAAATCAATTCTTTCACTGAAGTAAATCAGTTTTTGTTTTTTTCTGAGTAATAACTCCAAAAGTCTTAACACCAAATCCGTAAACTTGTAGAGCTATCCAACAGACCAAAATGAGCTTAAGTGCAAAGTTCCTTCATATTTTTAGTGTCTTATAACATTTTAAAGTATTTTTGCTAAGTAAAAATGGAACTTAAATTATTGAGTATGAGTTTAATGTGAGAGAATGAAACTGCTGGGAGTCTTGAAGGCTTTTCAGGGGGCATAAGACAGAAACAAACAGCTGGATTCCTTTCTGGAGACTGATCTCTGGTTGCAAGGGTCAACAGAAACTGAGAACCCCTGAGAGGTCATGGCCAGGGTTACTCTTTGGTGGATATCCAAAGGTGCTTGGTGAAAACTGCCTCCTACCCACTGAAAGATCCCCATTTACCTGTTGTTCTTTTATCCCCCTTTGCTAGTAAACTACAAGTTCTCCCTCAGCTTTTCAGTAGAACCACTGCATTAGCTGCGCCTTCAAAAATGAGACTGAGGCAGCCTGCCACAGTTTACATTCCACAGCAGCTATCAGGAGAACGATTTTCATCTGTGCCTTACATGTTACCTAAGACTAAGAGATTTTGTCAACCTTAATTAATTAATTAATTATTTTGTGGAACTGGGGATTGTACTCCGGCTCTTTGCTTGCCAAGCAAATGTGTTTTTACTAACATGTAAAATGTGATTGCTAGATGATAAATAGAAGTTTAACCTGTGAGGTTCCAAATTTCAATCCTGTCTCGTTGTTAAAAATATTCACCTAGGTGATTAGATGGAAAACACAAGTGCCTCGAAACTTGGCTCAGTGCACAGGGCCAAATCCCTCTAGTCAATTATTCTATCTCTACAAATGACCTTTGTAGCCTGAAAAGTGCTTGCTCCCAATTCACCTTTCAATGCAATAGCTATGCTTTCTTCTATAAACATTCCTGTCACCAGATCAATTGTAACTTACAATATTCAGTAAGGGTAAGTATAGGGTTCATGAGATGGTTTCAGGGGATAAGGGCTCATGGGATCTTGTCTCTTTTCTCTCCAAAATGAGCATCCACCTGCTCTGGAGTGGTTTTCTCAAGGGATGGCTTGGGAGAGGAATCAACTAGAAATAAGTTGGGGACATCCTAAAAAGTAATTTCTATTGTATTCCAGGTATTCTCACAGTCTCACTCCTTTCAGTGCATCATTAGGTACCAAAAGACATTTGATCCTTACACACTGAAAAAGAGCCATTTAATACCCCTAGAGCCAATATGGAATGCAGAAGGAAGTATCAATTAAGACACTATTTTACAACTAGAAAGATACAGTACAAAGGAAAATGATCAAAAATGTCTTATGTTCAGATTTTGTTTGCATGAAGGCATAATCATTATTATCTAGACATAAGCTACAGGAGAAGTAGGCAGCTCAGGCGCCTAAGGCATTCACTACCCCAGAGCATAAGGATGCTCCCCTCTTAACCTTTGGAACTTAAGGACAAGACAACCTTAATCACAGCCTTACCCACCATTACTAAATGTAAAGTTTCCCCTACATGCTTTTCTAGTCTAGAGGATAGGGCTTCTAGGCCAGCTGCAATCCAGTCCTATATAGGGCTATCCCCATCTTTAGCTGGGTTTATGCAAGCACCTCAAAGATAATAATACCCTTTAAAGAAGGAAAAAGACAATTTGAAACTTCCAGAGTTCACATGCCTTTTTCTCTCAGAGACCTAAAACAGACTGCCAGATCTTGGAAAATCTTTAGATGATCCTGACAAGTACACTGATGTCTTCAGAGGATTTACTCAGCCTTATGAACAGACTGAGAAGATGTAATGTTAATCTTAAGCCAAGCTTTGACTTCTAACGAAAGGCAGGCAACATTACAAACTGCTATTGCATTTGGGGATTAATAGTATATTGTTATTTTTAAACAACCAGAAGATAGACAGCTAGAGGAACCACCCATTGCCACTGAACCCAAATAGTTCCTACCCAATATCCCTACTGGCCTAGCAGCCATCTGGGAGATTGGAATAGAAGACACTTTCAGACACATGTTTTTGAAGGTGGAAGAAGGGTAAGAACTAAAACCAAGCCTTCTAGTTATTTTAAACTTTCAGCTATTTATCAAGAGAAAGGTGAATACCACTCTGCTTTCTTAGAACAATAAAGGGACAAATTAGTCTTAAAGATACATTCATTACTCAGTCAGCTCCAGATATTAAAAAAGCTACAAAAGACAGCTTTTACTCTACATAATTCACTTGATACTTTGGTAAAAACTGCTTCCTGGGTGTCCTATAATTGGAACTGAGAGAAAACCTAGAAGAGAAAACAAAGAGATAAAAAATGGCTGCCTATGTTGCAGCCCCAGAACAGATCCTAAATCTGATTCTCTGGGCTCCAAAATGAGCTCGACCATGAGGTTCATCAGCTATCACTGTCAAAAGCCAGGCCAGAATAAGAGGAACTGCCTCAAGAGGTTCCAAAAGCCGTGCCCTGAGTGCCAAGGCACCACTGGAAGACTACACTCTGAGGCGGAGGACCCATAGGTCATGACTCAGCTTCCCAGATGGTAAGACTAACATCGCACACCCCCAAATCAGAAGAATTAATATAGAAGCTCTTGGCCTCTTCTGCAGAGACATGAGTTTTACAATTTAAAACTCAAGGGGTAAAAAAACAAAATAAAAAACAAAGGCCAATCCAACTACCCACTTAAGTGCCTTTAGTTCCTAAAATGTAGAGGTATCAGGGCTGGGGAGATGGCTCAGTGGATTAAGTGCTTCCCTGGCAAGTGCAAGGGTCTGAGTTCAATACCCGGTTCCGAAAAAAAAAAAAAATTGAGACACCTAAGAAAATAGAGAGCAAGGGATACATAGCTCAGTGGCACAAGCACTTGCCTGGCAAGTCTGGGGTCCTGAATTCAATTTCCAGGACCAAAACAAGCCCCTGGTCCCCCCAAAAGGAGAAACATTTACTGGAATCTAGTACCAGATATTTCTCCTTTAAAATGATAATGAACTCCAAAGAAAAATTATGTTAACTTCATGGATCTGAATACATCATTGTTAAAACTAAAATTGAGATTTTGCTCAGTATGGAAATTATGATAACACAGTATATTATCTACACATCTCTATGTCGAGGTACATAGATGCCTTAAGCTACCCTTAACTTTAAACAATGGATTAACTAATTTAATCCTCACAACTGTTACAAAGTATAACTACTGTTATCCCTCATTTAAAATGAGGAAATAAGCCGGGCATGGTGGCGCATGCCTGTAATCCCAGCACTCGGGAGGCTGAGGCAGGAGGATTGTTGTGAGTTCGAGACCAGCCTGAGCTACAAAGTGAGCTTAAGGCCAGCCTGAACTGCATAGTGAGACCCTGTCTCAAAAAGACAAAAAAATAAAAATAAAAATAAAAAAAATAAAATAAAATGAGGAAATAAATTTAAGTATGTACACTATATAACTTGCCCAAATTCAAAGCAGTTGGCAAGTGGAATCAATATTCAAATTCAAAAAAAAAAAAAAAAAAAAAAAAATCCAGGCAGGGCTAATTTTTGCCTGAAATTAGTATTGTACAAATTAACATAATTTATCCATTATAAATAACTTATGGACTGGGTGTACAGCTCAGCAGCACAGCAGCTGTCTGGCAAGTGTGAGGTCTTAAATTTAATTCCCAGCACCAAAGGAAAAAAAAAAAAAATCAACATTCTTCCTCAATTTTAGGTTTTTTTCTACATTAATAAATGTTATTTATCCTTTTAATTTCATCATGAGATAGCTTACATTATTTGGGTACATGTGACAAACTATCAGTTAATTTGTCATCATCAAATAAACAGCAAATCTGTAATTTCCTTAAGGGAAAGAACTCTTACTCATCTTCATTTGATTGTTAACAGCAATTCTCAATCAGTGAGTGCATCAAGGTCTAGAGAATACAAGATACTGTTTCCTTTATCAAAGAGAATCTCAAATTCTCAAACCTAGCAAACAGGTGAGAATAAATCATTTGCTTATAATTCAGCCTTTAGCGGGGTGTGGTAGTGCAAACCTATAACCCCTGTACTTAGGAGCCTGAGACAGGAGGGTTGCTGCAACTTTGATGTATGAGTTCAAGGTCAACCTGAACTATATAGCAAGGCCTTGTTTCAAAAGTCAAAACAAAAAAAAGGTGCCACTGACAGAAGAGTTCCTTTCTGCTTTAAAAAATAAAATCCACCCTTTACTTAAAAATCATGAGGTTGAGCTGAGAAGTACGTATCTGGGAGGAAAAGTATCTTAAAAACCATAAAGAAGATGGCAATTGAATACTAAAGATAGGATATGCTCCATTTCTATAAAAAGGAAAAAAGAAAAAATAAAAAATAGTATCTCTGATTCACAAAGGAAAAAAAATCTCTGACAGAGGGAACCACAGGCAAGAATTGAATGCATTACGCAGCCAGGTTGGCCTCAAACTCACAGCAATCCTGCCTCAACTTCCCCAGAGGTAGGATTATAGGCATGCACCATCATGCCCATCCATTACACAAATGTTCACAAAAACAAAATGAAAGAATGACCTAAAAGGGGACAGTCAGCGAGACAGCTCAGTGGACTGAAGTGCTTGCTTAGGCAAGCATGGGCAAGCACTGGGACAGTGATTTGATCCCTGGCACTACATGCTGTGCCAGCCCCACCCCCAGAGTGAGCTGAGCTAGCCAAAGAGTCCAGGCATGGATGGTAGTCTGTAATCCCAGCACTGAGGAGGCTGAAAGCAGGAGGACCACCATCAGTCTGAATCTGAGCTACGTAGTGAGACCCTGCAACTACCAAATACATTTTAAAAAAAAAGACCTAAAACTTGATTTATCCAAAAGAAATAAATGTACACTATAAAAATTATGAAAGCCATAACACTATTAAGTATAAAAAAAAAATCCACTAGGCCTGGTGGCACACACCTGTAATTCCACAGGAGGCTGAGACAAGATTGCTACAAAATTTGAAGCCAGCCTGGGCAAGGCCAACCTAAACTACACAGCAAGACCCTGTCTCAAAAAAACAAACAAGAGAGTAAAAAATTGTAGTGAGCCCTTTATTATTAGAATTTTGCCAAGTTATTTCCAATCTATCACTCCCCGTGCAACCCACAGAGAAAGTAAAGGCACTACAGCATATTTACAATTATGGGAAGCCAAGGGGTCCTAAGTCCTGCCACAATGATGGCTATTTGGAACAAAGGCCTTGCCCTAGGGCTGAACCTGGATTTTATTCAGTCATGGAGGAGGAGTGGCTTGAGGATGAATGACAGAAATGCAGGAAGTAGGTGAGCTGGGCTAGGTCGGAGGCCTGCATTTACCTCTGTGATATGCAGAGAAGGATATGCAGAAAAAGGATTTGTAGTATACTACCTGAGATAGTATCTAATGCTTTTGGGGTCTGGTACTTTAGCTCTGATGTGTAATCTTTCAAGCCCCAGGAAGTCTTAGCCTCTATCTCGAGGTTTGATCCCAGGTGACAGTGTGGAGCACTGGCTCTTCATCCTGTCTTGACCCCGCTCATATTAAAGAGCAACAGGTGTGGGTTATCAGGGAAACACGCATGCCGTCTTCAAAGACTACCATCAGCACCTCAGCTAGACCAATATGCATTGCTTAAAGTCAAATGAAAGATAAGGAAAAGTTCTAGCCAGCTCTGTACCTATTAATAACATGGATATAGGGTCAGGCACAGCCAAGATAGACAATTGCTTTTCTTTCAAAGAGTTGCCCAGGTGGTCCTCCAAAAAAAAAAAAAAAAAAAAAAAAAAAAATCCATCTGCAATGCTTTCCAATCTGTAACATTTTGATCACCAATATGATGCTATAAATGAAAAATTCCATACCTGGCATCTTGTTGATCACAGTCAAAATATGAGTGCACTAAAAAGATCTTAGAAAATTATTTTCAGGCTTTATGTATAAAGTATATATGAAACACATAAGTATGTTTTCTATTTAGATTTAGTTCTATACTTAAGATATTGCATTATGTACATACAAATATTCTAAAACCCAAAATCAAACAGGCTGAAATACTTGTCTCCAATATTTCAGATAAGAGATATCCAACCTATACTTATTGGATCCTGTTTTGTGTTAGTTTAGCCTATTTTTGTTTTATCTTTTTGAGACAAGGTTTCATTATGTGGCTCAGGCTGGTTTTGAACTATGTAGCCCAGGTGATTCTCTGGCCTCAGCCTCCCAAGTGCTAGGATCACAGTGTGTATCACCACCTTTGGCTTAATTTTTCTATACAAATGGGTATACTCACAGCCAAAAGGGAAAAATTTTAAGTCTTTCCATTAAGTAGAATTACATTTATACTTTTGGTCAAGCAATTACCTTTTTTGTTCAAACTCATCTTATGCATTTTTCACTTTAATTATTGTGTTGAACTGTATTTTGTGTTCACAGCTGGATTTGGTTTGCTACTGTACCTTGTTTAGCACTTAAAATTTATGCTCTCGAATGAGATTGGCCTGTAATTTTCTTTTCTCATCTTTGATTTTATTTCAAAATTACAGTAGTTTCAGGAAATGTTTGGAGAACATTCCTGCTTGTTTTCTGGGTTTGTTAAAGGTTGTGACTATATCTCTTACATGAAGTCATGTGGCCCTGCAATTTTTTTTGCCTGATTTTATTATCAAAATTATAGTAGTTTCAGAAATGTTTGGAGAACATTCTTGCTTGTCTGTTTTCTAGGTTTGTAAAAGGTTGTAACTATATTTCCCTTACATGAAATCAAATGCCCTGCAGTTTTCTGAGGGAAATATCTTTGACTAATTAAATTTTTTAAAATTTTGTTGAGAAACAAATAGCAATGAGATAGTTTCAAAACAGGTTAGTAGGATTTCTGTTTTTTTTTTTTTTTTTGGTGGAACTGGGCATTGAACTCAGGCCCTTGCGCTTGCCAGGGAAGCACTTATACCACTGAGCCATCTCCCCAGCCCCCCAAAACAGGTTATTAGGACAGTTTCAACAATTAATACATTGCATATTGCTCTCTTTGTAGCTAATTAAGTTTCTTTATGGTTATAGTCACTGAACTTTGTATCTGTTTGAGATAATATCTTTCAGAAGTTTGTCTGTATTTGCAATTTACTTGGTTAAACTCAATAGCCTCAATTTTTATAGTGTCTACTGCATCTTTTTTCCCTCTCTAGATTGATTATAAACTTCATGAAGCTGAGATTTAATTATGATTCACTGCTATAACCTTGTCTTAGTTACCATTCTTTCACTGCTGGGACAAATACCTGACATCCAAAATTAAGAAAAGAAAGGTTTATTTAGCTCACAGTTACTGGCAGTTTCAGTCCATGCTTGGCCGGCACAGGGCACAGCATCATTTCAAGGTGGTGGCAAAGAGCAAGAGAGCTAAAGGAGGACTAGCAGCAACAATGGCTATGGTGAGCAAGTCTGTCTCCCTTATGTTGCCTCAGGCTATCTGACCCAGGCTGGGTGTAGTACTCCCACCCATAATCCCAGCATCACTCATACATAATCCCAGTGGATCATGAGTTAATCACAAACTACAAGTCTGCCCCATGACTGCATGAGGTGTTGGGGGGGCAATTAGACATAAATCATAATGAACCCTAGCATTCTGGGCCTGAAACAAAGTTTTGATTCAAATTTAAAATAACATGGACCAAAGAAGCCTCCTCCCTATCCTACCCTAGTACTCAGGCTTGAACCCAGAACCATCACACTGAGCTACAACCCCAACTCTTTTATTTTGGACAGCATCTCATTAACTTTGATGTCCCTAAATTGTCTAAGTTGGGCTTGAATCTATGACACTCCTATTTCAGTCTTGCAAAGTGCAGGAATTACAGGCATGAGCCACCATGTCTTGCATGAAAGTCATAAAGTACATTTTAATTCATTTTTGTTGTACTCATTTTCATTTAAAGTATTTGGAAGCCATCTTAAATGTGTAAAATATAAACCATTAATTTCTCTGAAAGAAGAAAATCACGTATGCATTTTTTAAAGCCACATGATTTTTTAGCGAGACCAAAAGATTATTTTTTTCAAAAGTATTTAGTGTTTTATTTTAATGCTGTTAATGATGTTTAAATTAAAACTAGAAAATTATGCTTATGTCTATTGTTTTTTCTCAAGGATGTTTAATTGGCATTTAAAAATAACTTTAATACATTGTTCCTCTTTTTTATAAGATTTTTCTCCCAAAGTATCTTGGGTAACAATTTTAAAGGTAATATAAATTACCTCTGACAATTTTAATTGTTTTCAGAGTACAATAAAAACATGTTAACACATCCTAACAAGCCTGAAATATTTATAAATGGTTTAAGCTCAACTTTTCACAAATCATTCTATTTTTACAAGATTTAAATGAATAATTTTAAAAAGATAAGTTCAATGATTAAATGGTTAATTCAGCATGGTTAGTTAACAATTTATTATTCCTGAGGTATAACGAACCTAACATGCAAAGGATCAGATGTTATTAAGAGAAAACAATTAAGACATGGACCAGGAGGGCAAAAAAATAAAAAGCAAAGTAAAACAAAAGCTCCAAGCAAATGAAAAAGGTATGATTTGCAAAACATATACTGTAAGAGTGTAAAGAACCACAAATGGATCCTCTTGAAGAACTGTAAAGTGTTTTTTTTTTTTAATTCCTTTATTTATTACAGTGTCTCGCTACACATCACGGATTCTTTTTTCGCGGGGGTGGGGTGTGAGCTCAGCCGGCCCTGCGGGGAGGGGCTGGCATGGCATGTGGTGCTGGGGCTCGAACCGCGGTCCCTGGGAGGCGCTCTAGACCGCTGAGCTATCTTGCCAGCCCCTGTAAAGTGTTTGATCAAATTATTTTTGAGACTTTTGAGGTATAGCTTTAGTGTTACTTTTGTTATAAAATATAAACCGTTTTATCAAAATATTTATACATTGTTACAATATATTGCTTTTGCCCTCAGTAACTACCAATATAAAATCTGGATTCAGTGGCCACAATATACAAAGGCATTTAATGTAAATACTGGGGTCTGAGGTGTCTACTTGGCCACTGTACAAAGGGATGAAGTGGTGAAATTAAATAAGGAGCCTTCATAGCAGAATACACTACAGCTTTCACACATGCATGTCACAGTATGTAGTATATATTATTTTGAAGTACTATAAGAAATACAACAAGTGAGTACTTGGAGGTTAGAAACGCTGGCCTTGGGCCAGGGATTTAGCTCAATGGCTCTGTACCTGCCTGGCAAACATGGGGTCCTAAATATGATTCTCAGTACCCTCCTTCCCCCCAAAAAAGAAAAACGTTGGCCTTGGGCTAAATAAACAGGGTATTTAGTAAAGATATACCTTTAGGTATTATCCATGTACAGCTGAATATATGAAGACAAGGTCTTGTTATATAGTTCAGTCTGGTCTTGAACTATTTGCAATTCACTTTGAATCTACAGTAGCCCTCTTACCTCTGCCTCCAGAGTGCTGCAATTACAGGGGTGTCCCACCAGGCTGACCTGCTCTTATTACCTGTAATTGCTTATTTTTCCTACATTCTTAGAGGATGTAGAGAATGAAAAGAAAAAAAGAAGGAACTCATGCCAGGATTAGTATTTAAAAGTAGAAAACAGAAGGTCAAAGGGAAATAACTAGAAAGTATGAAGACTAGTGTCAAATACAAGGAATAACATATTTGAAGACTGGGCCTGAAGTATAGGCCAGTAGTAAAGCATTTGCCTAGCATGCGCTAGGCCCTGGTTTCAGTCCCTTGTACAGCAACAGCAACAACAAAAGTTTTACAAAAGAAATGATCAGTATTGTCAGAAACTCCAAAGAGATGAGGACTGGAAAAACAGACTAAATCTAGGAATTCTTCAGTGATTTTTAATGTGGTAATTTATAAGCATAATTCATTTACAAAATTTACCCTTTCATGTAAAATGCACAATCCACTTGCTCTTGGTTTCTCTTTCTACTTCTCCATGAAATAGGTCAGTTTTAGACAAGTGTGGAAAACTGCAGGAAAAATAAGCAGTTACAAGTAACAAGAGCAAGCCAGGCCTGGTGATACACTACTATAATTGCAGCACTCCGGAGGTTGAAGAAAGAGGATTACTTCAAATTCAAAGCCAGCCTGGGCTACACAGTGAGTTCACCTGAAGAAGACCCTGTCTCAAAAAACAAAACAAAATAAATAAAACAAGTAACAAGAGCAAATTAATCTTTCAGTTCTTTGACAATGAAGGGAACCAGAAAAGAAGTAAAAGGAAGAGATTAAAATAAGACAGACCTTCCATCTGGTAGGCAGAAGGGAAGGATTCAGAAGATAAACATCAGCTCAGATACTTGATACAGGTGAATAGGATATGACTGAGGTGCAGGTGGAAGGGTATGACTTAGAAAAGAAGAAACATTCTAGGAAACTTGGGTGATAAAATGAAAACCTAGATTAAGCAAAAATGGAGGTCAGAAAGTTCCACCTAAAGTATCTTAAGAGTTTTAATTTTTTTTTTAGCACAAATTTTTGTCACACTTTAATTCACACACACACACACACCACAATAAATAGGTAACAAGGAAGTTGTGCCTATTAAAATACACACGAGGAAGACTACCATTCTCACCCAATAACAAAACAAATTGGCAGGGCCGGTGGCACACATCAGCTACTTGGGAGTCTGAGGTAGGAGACTATGAATTTGAAGCCAATCTGAGCAATTTAGGGAGACAGTCTCAAATTTAGAAAGAAAAGAAAAAGCTAGGACCCAGGCCAGGAGAGGTGGCACACACCTGTAATCTCAATACTCAGGAGGCTGAGGCAAGAGGATTGCTGTGAGTTGGAGACCAGCCTGAATGAACTACATTGTGAAATTTTAAAAAAAAACAAACAAAAAGCAAGAGGATCTTGAGTTCTAACTCAGCCTGGGCAATTTGAAAATTTAGTGAGACCCTGTCTCAAAGTGAAAAATCAAAAAGGCTTGGGGAATGTATCTCAGTGTGAAGGCCCTGGCTTCAATCCCCTGTACAGCAGTAGAAGTATATCTCATTGGCAGAGTTTCATGAGTTCCATCTCTATTACTGCAAACAAAAAAGTTAAATAAGCTTAAAAACAAACAAACAAACAAAAAGTTGTAAGACAGAACAGGGAATAGAAAACACACGCACGCACACACACACACACACACACACACACACAAATTCTCATCATTATTGTCAAACCTGGTGCAACAGCAGAAAGAACAAATGCACTGCAGACAGAGATAAGAGGAAATAAGCCAGGTTAACAAAAAATTTTTAGCTAAATGTAGGCTAGGATGGTGGATTAGAATTGTGATGAGTGTTAAGAGACACGCTTGAGTAGTCTAAACTATTGGATTAAGAATTACAAGAACTAGGCCCGGGGAGATAGCTCAGTAGAACAAGTGCTTACCTGGCAAGCACAGGGTCCTGAGTTCAATCCCTGGTACCGCAATAAATAAATAAATTAATTAATTAAAAACTCATGTCCTTAATAAAAGTAAAAGAATTACAAGAACTAGCACTATATGAAGCAGAGACGTGAGAAGTACATGTTTGAGCCTAGCTTGGGCAGTTTAGCAACTTAGTGAGATCCAGTCTCAAAAACAGAAAATAAAAAACACCCGAAGATGTAGCTCAACACAAAGACCTTAAATCCCCCCCAACACACACACACACACACACACACACACACACACGTGCCTTTCCTCTCAAAGCTTTGAGCTGGGTGTGGAGGCACATGGCTGTAATTTCAGCACTGTGGGAGGCTGAGGCAAGATTACAAATTCCAGCCCTGTTTCAGCAACTCTATTAGACTATCTCAAAAATGTTTTTTTAAAAAGTGGTGGTGGAAGGGTGGAATATACTCTACATCACCGTGAAGACCCTAGGTTCAATCCCAAGTACAACAAAAAGAAGTATAAGGAACTGTCACAGTACACATTCACCAACTCTCTCACAAGTTTTCACTAAGTGCCCAAGTAGCACACTACAAGCTGATCGTAGGTCAAAGAACTAAAAGAGATCCCTCTCAAAGTATGTGGGTCTTGTAATCAGGGATTACAAGGGAAACACTTTAATACAGGACACATAATTTATAGGATTATTTTATAGTACCCACCCAAAGAGTCAAGTATAAAGAGCACAAGAATTCTGTCCACATACTAAAGACACAAAGAATCTAGGTGAGGGCCTGGATTCCATGGCAGTAGTCTGAGTCTAGCTGAAGACCTAGAGCCCATGGCACTGCCCTCCATGAGTCCAACTGGAGGCCTAGAGCTCTTGACAATGTCTCATCAAGCCTGTTTCAAGAATCTGTGCTAGAAGGCCCAAAGGTCAGTGGTGGAAGCTAGAAAGTGTGCATCGGGAGGATGATTTGTGGCAGCAGGCTGAAGAATCTGCACTGGAGCCTGGAAGTGATGCTCAAAGAACCAGAGCTATCAAGAAAGCCAGTATAATAAGCTCCTCCAGAAGCAAAAGCCTCCCCCCCACCACTTCTTCTCCAGTTCTTTTTTATTTTGCTGGCAACAATCCTCAGATGGGCCTTCTACACTCAGCAGCATGCAGATTCAGTTCAGCTGGTGTTACAAACTGATCAATCCACCACAGCAGGTCTCCTGCAAGTCCCAGACAGTCATCCTTTAAAGGATGGCCAGCAGATGGGCAGACCTTCAGCTATCAAAGGCTAGAGATGAGGTAGAATAGCTAAGGAAAAGTCCTCAAGGCATTCGAGGCCTTCAAAGAATCCTATACCTGGCTGAAGAGAAAGTCATGATTCTGCCTCAAAAATGATTACTTATCTTTCAGTGTGGCTAATTCTGAGATCATCTCTAAATTTTCGGTTCATTTTATGATGAAACTAACCAAAAACTCAAATGTAACAGAAATGATTGAGTGTGCTTATTTGATGAACCATGTGTTTCCTAGAAATTGATATACTTAATGTATGCTGATATAATTAACTTACATTCTCCAAGCTAGATCGCATCTCACAGATCAATGTAAATCAGAACAGTTCCAGATTTTATAACTAATCACCTTCACCTTGTATCTCATACAATCCTGTTAACATGAACAGACAATTTCTTTCCCATCAACTGCAAAGAATAAAAATATATCACAAATGTTATTTATTAAAACTTGGTGCCAGACAACCTTTTATAGCAAATATATTATTTGACTTTAAACATTCAGCCAACTACTATTAAAACTCTTCTCATAGTTCTTCCAATAAAACTGATTTCTTTTTTTTTTCCCCAGAACCAGGGATTCAACTCAGGCCCTTACTGGTAAGTGCTTATTCCACTGAGCCATCTGCCTGGCCCCTAAAACTTAATTATTGAATAAGAATTTCTTCCCCCTGAGTTAAAAACCAAAATTCTATCATTTCCCAAGAAACCAGTTTTGGGGCAAGGAGATAGCTCAGTAGAGTAAGCACTTGCTTGGCAAGTGCGACGGGCCTGAGTTCAATCCCCAGTTCCAGAAAGAGAGGAAGAGAGGGAGAGGAAGAGGGAGAGGGAGAGAGAGAGAAGGACAGACAGACGGACGGACAGACAGCAGTTTTATTGGGATAGGGATGCAGCACAGCAGCACAACATCTGCTTGGCAAGTGCACTGAGTTTGATTCCCAGTGTAAAAAAAGGCGGGGGGCTGGGGAGATGGCTCAGTGGAATAAATGCATCTCTGGCAAGTGCAAGGGCCTGAGTTCAATTCCCAGTTTCTCAAAAAAAAAAAAAACACTGCTTTGCCATTATTCAATCCAGTTTTACATTTTAAAAATAAAGTGTTAACATGTGCAAATATCGTATAGTCTCCCTAATATAAGAACAAATAGAAAAGTAGAACACAATTAAAAGGAAAGCAAGAACTTGAAGACTAGACAATGAAGAGAGAGCAAGAGCTAGGAAACACGACAGAGGCAAAGCCATACAGTTATATGTACAAGATGGGTAAGGAAATGATCCTGATAATCTTCAGAAGACTTTCAAATCTAGCAGTTAATTGGAAGGATTCTCACCCTGATTTAACTATATATGCTGATACCTGTGAACTAAGCAACTGCACTGAAGATGGCAATTTGTAGTAGTAGGTTCATGCTTGGAGACCCTGTCATTCTGGTCTTCTGAATATGTGCTGCTTGTCATGACATGCTGGTTGCTGCCAAGCTGTCTCACAGGTAGATGTTTTTTTAAAAAGGAGGGGAGTGGTGAATGAAGGTAGGAGACAGGAAAAGTAGTGTTGCGGGACTGTCCTGCTACAATGCTGTATGTGGTTAGATTTCTAAACTTATGTGTAAACATATATAGTTGTTTATTCCTATTTTTAAAATACATTTTAAATTTTAATTTTTTTACATTATATTTTGTAGGGACTTAAAGTTTAACAGTATTTGAAAAATACCTGTTTCATGATAAGCCTAAATAAAATGTTTGATATTCAGAGAGATAGTGAGGTTAAGCTCAACAGCCTGGGTTGTATGGTAGTAACAGAAGCTTCTCTTCTGGAGGGTTAACAACTTAAGTGTGCAGATAAAAATTAGAGAAAAAGGAGGGCCAACATTTTGATCCTAGCCTTTCAAGGTCAATAGGCTTTGAAAGACTCAGGATATAGGAAAACCTGTACTGTAACATTAGCAACTCAGTTGTGTCCCAAATTTTCTGGTCAAGGAGATTATGGGGCCAAAGAAGAAAGTGATCGATGATATAGTGTGCCTAAGGAGAGTGACACGGAGAGAAAACATGCTCTCAGGCTTTCACAGAAAGCAAACTGGTCAAGCAATGACTGTGACTTATCCATATGGCTGACACAGACAATCTACAAACTGCAGTACAGGGTCTCAGGATAAATCCTAAGGGGATTTGACTGACCTTAATCAGATATAAAAGCTAAAATTTGGGGCCAGGGAGATGGCTCAGTGGAATAAGTGCTTCCCTGGCAAGCGCAGGGCCCAGAGTTCAATTCCCGGTTCTGCCACCCCAAAAAGCTACAATTCTTGTTACATAGGTCTTGCTTTATCTTGTCTTAACCATCCAGCAGAAAAGTATAAAACCAAAGTATAAGAAGTAAAAGCTATATTATACTGAGCTGTAAATGACTCAAGTCAGTAACTTCTGACATTGCCAGACATACAGAAAACCCAATACTATTATGGACTGCTGGACTATTTTGTAATATTTTGCTGAATTCACACACCTATAATACGTAATTGACAAAACTAAACAAAAAAGGGGATACAAATGAATGAACATTTTGTATCTATATATTCAAAATAGTTTCGATATACAGCTACATTCTCTTAATTCAATGAATAGAGGGATCTGTTCTAATAGTGTTTGTAAATAGAATATCATGTCTGCATCTTGTACAACAAATAACCACTAAGAAAACAATATGCAATGTATTAATTATTGAAACTGTCCTACTAATTTGATCTGAAACTGTCTCATTGCTATTTGTTTCTCAATAAAATTATGGAAAAAAAAAATCAGCCTGAGTCATGTAAAAAAAGTTAAAAGAAATTAAAAAATAAAGTGTTGAAAAATCCAATTTAAAAAACGCTTAATACAGGCATGAGGAACAAATTATGAAGAGTTTGAGTTAGAAGAAAAGAATTGAGATCTTGCTCTAATACATTTCAACTATGAGTAGGCACTTTACCTGTCAGGGTACCAAATTCTCAAGTACACAGAGAAGCTACCCATCAGATGGTAAGATTCATTTTAACTCCTAGATTTCTACATTAATTTTGGCTTTGAAAATTTAATCCTTTTCATCTTTGACAAAAGTGCCAAACACATTTACTAGAAGATAAACCTCTTCAACAAAAGGTGCTGGGAAAACTGACTCTGCACATGCCAGATTAAAACTGGACCCCTATCTTTCATTATTATTTTTTTTTTTTTTGTCTTTTCGAGACAGGGTCTCACTGCAGTTCAGGCTGGCCTTAAGCTCACTTTGTAGCTCAGGCTGGTCTCGAACTCACCAACAATCCTCCTGCCTCAGCCTCCCGAGTGCTGGGATTACAGGCCCTATCTTTCATTATTAAACTTGAAATGAATTGAAGTAAGGTGAAAGTAAAAAAAGGTCCAAGGGAAGCCACACTGCAGCTGAAATCCTGTCCTAGTTAGAGGAACTGGTAGATACTTCTGATCTGCTATGCATTCCACAAAGTCTTTGGACAAGAGAAAGTACACAGCTGCTAAATCAAAGGTTTAGAAGAAAAAGGAGAAAGTTCTTGCTGCAATCACAAAACCTGTCAGTGGAGACAAGAATGGAGGTACCCAGTGGGTAAGCTTCAAAAAATGCTTAGAAGACGCACTCCAAGAACTCTTGAGCCACAGCTACAAACCCTTCAGTCAGCATGTGAGGAAACTTCGAGCCTGCATCACTCCAGGCACCATCTTGATCATCCTCACCAGGTGTCACAGAGGCAAGACTGGTCTTCCTGAAGCAGTTGGCCAGTGGCTTGCTACTTGTAACTGGGCCTCTTAGCCTTAATTATGTTCCTTTACAAAGAACACACCAGAAATTTGTCATTGCCACCTCTACAAAAATTGCTATCAGCAAAGTGAAAATCCCCAAACACCTTACTGATGCTTACTTCAAGAAGAACAAGCTCCAGGAGGGTGAGATCTTCGACACTGAGAAAGAGTGATACCAGATTTCAGAGCAGCGCAAGGTGGATCAGAAAATGGTAGACTCACAGATTTTTAGCAAAAATCAAAGCTGTTCCTCATCTCCAGGACTACCTGCAATCTGTTTTTGCTCTGACAAATGGAATTTATCCTCATAAATCAGTGTTCTGAATTTCTTACTAACAACCTAATTAAATAACTGATACATTAAAATAAGTAATTTAACACAATAAAAGTCACTAGAAGGGCTAGTGAGATAGCTAAGCAGACTAAGTGCCTGCTTTGGCAAGTGCAGGATTGAACCCTGGTCCCACATGCTGCTCCAGTCCCATTCCCAGGCACACTAAGCGGGTGACCGAGTCTGGGCATGCTGGCGCATGACTGTAATCCCAGTGCGGGGCAGGCCGAAAACAAGAGAATCACCACAAGTCTGAGCCATTCAGTAAGACCCTGTACCAAATACATAAACGAAAAAAAAAAAAAAAAAAGAAAACAAAACAATCAGAGGAGCTGAGGGTGTAGCGCAGTGGTTGTCATAGACCTAGGTTCAATCTTCAGCCCAGGAAGAAGGGAGGGCGGGCAGGTGGGTCCTATATTCAATCCCCAGTACCACAAATAATAATATAATAACCAAA
>PVKA01011269.1:30894-61532 GCA_004027165.1 Ctenomys sociabilis
AAAAAAAAAAAAAAAAAAAAAAAAAAAAAAAAAAAAAAAAAAAAAAAAAAAAAAAAAAAAAACCAAAACTAGATCCAGGGTTTATGGAAATTCTCTGGTATGCCCTTTATAATTTTTCTTTAAATTGAAAATTTTACAATATTCTAAAAGATATTCAGTATGAAAATAGGCACCTTGTTTCACCATAAAAGCATACTAGCTGAAAGAAGCCACACTCAAAAGATTATATGCTATATGATGCTAATTTATATGACATTCTGGAAGAAACAAAAGTATAGTGATAAAAGCAAATCAGCTGTTGCCAGGCACTAGGGGATGAGCAGACTACAAAGGAGCATAAAAAAACTTTTAAAGTCACAGAAATAGTCTATCTCCTACTTCCGGTGGTGGAACTGTTCCTCTTATACATAATTCAAAGAAATGCACACCTAAACTGGAAGAATTTTATATGTAAATTTTACTTTAATGACAAAAAATAAACCTAAATAATTTTGATGTTCTGTCATATATTTCAATATACCTAGAATTCTATCCTGATGAGTGTCCTTTATGAGATCTAGACTGATTGAAGTAGGTTATTCCATACGCCCTAGAGTCAAAAGAGCACCTCTTCTCAATTCAACACTGAATTCTAAAACCAAGTTTTACATTAAACTGTAAAGAGATGTCAGTACAGTCATACATTAACACAAAATGACTTAGTAAACAAATCGATGTAGATATATCTACTCATATCACTATAGTTTTGTTTACAGGAAGCTGAGGCAGGAGTATCACTGTAAATTCAAGGTCAGCCTCAGCTACATATGAGTCCAGGTCAGCTTGAACTACAGAGTGTGACTGTCTCAAAAAAAATCCTCCTTCAGAACTTGGGGGAAAATAAATATTTCACATAATTTCACACACTGAAAACAACACGAAAAAAATATTTTCCTGTTCCATAATCAGTATGAGTTAAACTGTGACTCTGTCCAGTCAATGTTTATACTGTTTTCTCATTAGAGAGTATCTGTATTATGTGGGCATGGTGGTGTATGCCTGTAATCCCAGCACTCGGGAGGCTGAGACATGAGGCTCACCATGAGTTTGAGGCCAGCCTGGGCCACATAGTGAGTCCAAATCAGCCTGAGGGAGACCATCTCAAAAAAAACAGTGTCTGCGTTGATTTCCTCTACAGTATTTCCCACACTTTCATCTTGAAAAAAATTTTGTATTTTACAATACCTAAGTGCTTTCAGCTTCTGTAGGTATTTTAGAAACTGCCACTTTCTCCATTTGTGAGAAAATACTTTATTAGTTTATTGGTACCATTTAGATATATATATATTGGTCACATTCATCATAGGGACTGTGTACCTGTACATGATATATCTTAGTTCCTCTTTTTTTCCCCATTCCTCTCCCCTCTCCTCTGTTCCTCTTCACCCTCCCCTCTCCTCTGTTCCTCTTCGCCTCCTTATCTACAAAGCTTTGTTTCCATTTTATCCTTTTCCCATTTGTTCTTTCCCCTTCCTTCCTTTGCCCCTTCCTCTCTCTAGTTCTCTTTTCTTTCTGAACAATTTCTTCCTATTTTACAATATCTATTACACATTTTGTTGAGAAAATACATTTATTTATTTTTTGTTTGAGTCTACAGAGTCTCACTACTTAGATCCAACTCATAGTGATTCTCCTCTTTTCAGCCTCCCAAACGCTGGGGTTACAGATGCCCACCACTATTCCCAGTCCCAATAGCAATCTCACCCTGCCTCAGGGGTGGGGCCAGCACAGCAGGCCAGGAGATTTTAAATGGCCAGTTTCAATTAGAATTTCCCACACTGCAAAAGGTTAATTTTTTTTTTTTTTTTTTTTTTTTTGCGCAACCAGGGATTGAACTCAGGCCCTTGTGCTTGCTAGGGAAGTGCTTATTCCACTGAGCCATTTTCCCAGCCCCAGTTAAATCTATTTTAACACTACCTTTCTCTGATTCCTTATCAAGTCTACTCATTTCACAACAGAAACTACATTCCAGTAATGAACATTACATCTCTGCTCCTTTAATAGTGAACCAACTCTAGCACTTTGCCTTTCACGGCTCACTTACTAGTCTATGAAATTCACATTGAATTCTTAGCCTTGAAATATAGTATTTCCTGAACCATTCAACTAATACAAAAGTTCTGACCACTGCCCTATGAACTATTTATTGCAGATGTTTATTCTCCTCTTTCACTTCATTCCTATTCTTTCCCTATTGTATCAAACAAGCCTTGTAAATCCTTCCTTAAATCTATACTGTTTCCTTATTTAAGTTTTTCCAATATTCAATATTGCTCTCTCTTCATTTAAACACATTGTCTCTTTCTTCTAGTAACAAATACATAAATGAAAAAACAAAACCTTACCTAATTAACATGTTTGTGTATATACACCAGCACACAGGGTAGGAGCTAAGACTAGGGATCAAACTCAGGTACAGGATAACACTAAGCTTTTTATTTACCCATCCTTTTTAAGTTTTGAGAGAGGGTTTCACTAAATTATCTAGGCTGGCCTCAATTTTATGTTCCTCCTGTCTTAGCTCCAAGAACAGAAATTAGAGTTATATGACAATGTACCCAGCTAATTACTCATCTATCCCCCCCTTTTTCTTATTTTATTTGGCACAAGGTCTCATTATGCAGCTCCGACTCGTAATGATCCTCCTGTTTTCAGCCTTCCCAATGCTGGGATTACAGGTGTGCACCACCATGCCTAGATTCAGTTGCAGGCTCAGTGCGCCTCAGGCTCAGGGTCTGCATGACACGTGCAGGCAAGGACAGAACCCTGATCTCCACACTTGCCAAAGTAGGCACTTAGTCTACTGACCTATCTTTTCAGCCTTTACTCCTCTATTTTTTTTTTCTTTTTTTGGTGGAACCAGGGATTGAACTCAGGCCCTTGCACTTGACTGGAAAGTGCTTATTCCACTGAGCCATCTCCTTGGCCCCCCTCATCTATTTTTTTGATGAAACCATACTACTCTAAAATCCCTTCTTGGGCTAGCCAGATAGTTCAGTGTACTAAAATGCCTGCTTAAGACCCTGCATTAAATCCAAAAAAAAAAGAAAAAAAAAAATCCTTTCTTCTGTTTTACAGATTTTTCAATAAAAATGAATCATCCCTTATATCCTTTTTTTCCCCACAATTTCTTTTTAAAAGTGAGGATTGAAATGAAGGCCTTCACATAAACCTATATCTCCCAGTCCTTTTCACTTTTTGTTTTGAGACAGGGTTAATTTGATCCAGGCTGGGCTGGAATTTGTGATTGTCCTACCTCAATCTTCCAGTGCATTGGAATTACAGGCATGTATTATCATACCTGCTAACAAATTTTTTGTTAACTAAAATAATTCCTGCTGTATCAATTTTGGTCAGCGCCTCTTAGATGGGATATAAACACGCTTTAAATGCCACATGAAAACACAGTGAGGGCTGGGAAGATAGCTCAGTAGAATAGGCACTTGCCTGGCAAGTGCAAGGTCCTGAGTTCAATCCTTGGTACCGCAAAAACAAACAAACAAATAAACAACACATAATTAAAAGAATACTGGGTCTAGTTGGGCTGGGGAGATGGCTCAGTAGGACAAGTGCTTCTCTGGCAAGGGCAAGTGCCTGAGTTCAATCCCTGGTCCCCCCCCCAAAAAAAAAAAAAGAAAATACTGGGTCTAGTACTGTAAGGTCTGGATTTATTATGCTAAACAAGATATACTACCATTTCCTTATCAAGAAAATGAGAATATTAGCCAGGCATGGTATTCTATACCTGTAATCCCAGCACTTGGGAGGCAGAGGGCTCTTCAGTTCAAGGCCAGCCTGAACTACACAGTAAGACCATATTGAATGACTGAACGAATGAATGAGGAAGCAAGGAAAGGAGGGGTAGAGGGAGGCAGGCAGGCAGGCAGGCAAGAAGGAAAGAAGGCAGGAAGGAAGAGGGGAAGAAAACAGAGGGGGAGGAAGAAAAACAAAAATGAAACTATTTATTTGCTCTATTTAATTCCCAGGCCTGGCAGCACACCCCTGTAATCTCAACACTCCAGAGGCCCAGGCAGGAGGATTCCAGTGAGTTTAAGGCAGTCCTGGGCTACATAATGAGTTAAGGCCAGCCTGAACTGCATAGTGAAACCTTGTCGCCAAAAACAAACAAACAAACAAAGATATTAATTACATAGCATTTTAATGCACTTAAGACTAAAACATACTTGGTCCTAAACCAACAGTAACTATCTTCAAATCTATTGTTTAAAAAAATCTCATCATTTTTGTACCCAAAGAGCTAAATTTAAAAATTCAGGGAATCCAAAATGTAGCTTAAATTGCTCAAATCCAAACCAAGCATGATGATGCATACCTATAATCCCAGGGCATTGGGAGTCTGAGGCACAAAGGATTACTCTTGAGTTTGAGGCCAACCTAGAATAGTGAGACCTTGTCTCAAAATAAAAACAAAAGCAAACAAACAAAAAAGAAATTGTATAAATCTTTTTAGGTGACTAAAGTTTCTAGGTAATGCTCTTGTGTTTTTTTTTGAGACAGGGTCTCACTATATAGTTCAGGCTGGCCTTAAACTTACTTTGCAGCTCAGGCTGGTCTTGAACTCACAACAATCCTCCTGCCTCAGCCTCCCGAGTGCTGGGATTACAGGCATGTGCCACCACGCCCAGCTGCTCTTGTGTTTATTTTAATGTAACAAGTAGATATTAATAAAGAAAATATAAAAAGTTATGTCTATGAAAAAATAAAAAAAGCTTCCTAACAAAAGAGATTACCAGATGCTTAATATACTGTGCATCATGATCTTAAAAGGAAAGCAAAAAATATCACTCAAGAGTCTCATGGTGTTTTGAATTCATCCCATTGGAAATAACAAAATGCAGGGCCAGCAAGATAACTCAGTGGACTAAGTGCCTGCTTTGGCAAGTGCAGGAACCAGAGTTCGATACCCAGTCTCACATGCTGTGCTTGCCAGGATGGGGAGAGCTGAGCCAGCGACTGAGTCCAGGTATGGTGGCACACACCTGCAATCCCAGCACTAGGGATGCTGGAAAACAGATTGGATCACTATGAGTCCGAGCTGCACAGTGAGACCCTGTACCAAATACAAACAAGAGGCAAGGAAAACAAGTCTCTTCAAGTCTCAACCACAATCTTATAAACAATGTAAAAGATACCTAAAACAGTACTGCAAAATACTACTATTATTCCCATCAAAAGAACAATATATACAACCAGGCATGTGGGCACATGCCTGTACTCTCAGCACTGGAGAGGCTGACATAGGAGGACTGCTTTAGATTCGAGGCTAGGAAGGCAGAAAGCAGGAGGATCACTGTGAATGCGGGCTGCATGGTGAGACCCTGTACAAAAAAACCCCAAAACTAATAAATTCGAGGCTAGCCTAGGCCACTTAGTGAGTTCAAGGCCAATATGAGCTACATAGTGAGACATTATCTCAAAAACAAAACTGGGCCAGGGAGATAGCTCAGTAGAATAAGCGCCAGCCTAGCAAGTGCAAGGTCCTGAGTACAATCACCAGTACAAAAAAAAAGAGAACATCATGTACAAATACCATCAAATGATCATAAAAACCAGTAACAGGTATATGAAACTTCATCAATTTTATCCACCCTGCATTCATGGGAATGAATTTGTCCTTTATTGCTCCCTCTCCTTTCAATCCCTGGTATCGCATTAAAAAAAAAAAAAAAAAAAAAAAAAAAAAAAAAAAAAAAAAAAAAAAAAAAAAACTCCCTCTCCCAACTCAAGTGATTACACTCTTTTAGCACTTTTTTTTTTTCCATTTTATTTTTTATTTTTCTCTTTTTGACAGAACCGTGGATTGAACTCAGGCCCTTGTACCTACCACTGCCCTTATAACAACTACAGTTATAGTTTTGGAGTCTGTCTTCCAAGATGGATTACAAACAATTCTTGAGCACACTATATCCTTCATTTTGCTTTCCTTGGAACCGTTGCAGTACACTAGTTATCCTTACCCCTATGTCACTCTAAAATCTTTCAAAGGGTTAAATTTTAGCTCAAGTATAACCTTAATATCAAATCACCTACTATGGGAACAGAAACAGTAAACATTCATCTGCTTTAAATTCTATTTTGGAATATGGAACATTAATAAAATGCATTTCAGTACCTCTATCAAAGCAAACAAGGGCTGGGGAAATGGCTCAGTGGAATAAGTGCTTCCTGGCAAGCATAAAGGCCTGAGTTCAATCCCTGGTTCCGCTAAAAAAAAAAAAAGAAAGAAAAACAAAAAACACAGTTTGAAAGGCCAGCCAAATAGTCTGCAAGCAGGCACAAGGTCCAGTGGTTCGATCCCCAGGCCTGCCATGCCAGCCTCCTACCCCACTCCCTGAGCATGTGCCTGAAATCCCAGCTCTTTGAAGGCTGTAAGCAGGCTTTGCACTGCTGCTCTAAAAGGTTGGTCTGATGCTCAAGAACTGAACGCCTCAGAAATTCAACACTGTTTAAGTATAAACTCACTGATTGAATGTGATTATTTTCTAAGTATAAAGCAACATGCTAGGGTGCTGGGGAGATAGCTCAGTAGAATAGGCACTTGCCTGGTAAATGCAAGGGCCTGAGTTAATCCCCGGTTCCACAAAAAAAAAAAAAAAAAAAAAAAAAAAAAAAAAAAAAAAAGAAAGAAAAAGAAAAAAAGAAACTAATGCAGCAATATTAAAGTTTTTAGAAATAATGTCAAGACAAAAAAAAATCATATACTTAATATTGACAGTTAATTGTAGAAAGCAATGGTAATTCCTAAAACAAGCATGCAAACTTTTATAGTCTATAAAACTGAAGGGTCAAAAAAATAGTAGTAGACATGATGGCATACACCTGAGGATTGCATGTTTTAGGCCAATCTAAACATCTTAGTGAGACCCTAAATTTAAAATGGCTAGGTCATAACTCAGCACTCACTGAATTCAATCACCACTACAAAAAAAAAAGGATGCTTGTGAATGAAAACATTCAAATACAGTATGTCATTTGCAAAGGAAGCACGAAGCTACCTGCATACAAAACAAATACCACGAGGTTTCCCCCCCAAAAAAAAGAATAAGGAAAAACTCTATTTTACAATCTATTCATTTTGGCAAATGTTATGGAAGCTCTGCGTGTTTTATACATACATAACGTTTTTTGTTTTTTTGTACCAGGGACCAAACTCGGGACCCTGCACTTGCCAGGCAGGCACTTATGCTGCTGAGCTATATTCCCGGCCCTAAAATAACTTTGAACTATTTGGATTAACAAATATATTCTCAAATAGTTATACTTTATAGTACTCGAACACCATCTTTTTTTTTTTTTTTTTTTTTTGGCAGAACAGGAATTGAACTCAGGCCTGTTTCGCTTGCCAGGGAAGTGCTTATTCCACTGAGCCATCTCCCCGGCCCTCGAACACCATCTTAATGTTAAACAAGCAGCTATTTTCCATTTATTTCTCAATTAAGGCACTGCAGTCTAATCTGCAACAGTGAATTACAGCGGTAGCACCCACTAAGGCGAAGCAGTTAAAGGAGTCTCTTGGAGGTTGAACCACAAGGCTAAAAGGCAAAGGTGCTGGGATCAGCCTTCCCTGTTTATACCGTCCTCACCATACTTCTCCGTACAGTTTTAGGTTTTGTTTTGCTTGTTTTGTTGTGGCCTTTAATGCCCCTAATAAACGATTTTCCCGAGGTTATTTTTTTTTTCTTTTGTTTTTTTGCAGGCGCTGCCTGGAAAGATTTGGATCCCTCCTTAACAAGTAACCTGGTTCAAAGAGGAAAGCCTCCGTGTCAATCAATCCAAACACCTACTGTTTAAAATATAATTATAACCTCAACGCCGCCGTATCAGGCGAACAGAGAGCAGAACCACCACAGGCTCTCTTTCGCGTTCTTGCTTCCTCAGTTCCTGCTCCCCACCCCACCCCCCGCAAAAATTTCCAAGCTGCAGAAACCTCGTCTCTAAAGCCAAACAACATAGTGAGGAAAACAAATGCGTGGGGGTCTTTTTCCTTCAATTATTTATTCTTCCTCTATCACTCAGGAAGAGCTAAGTATCTTTACTCTCACCGCCCTCTGAGAATGCTGAAGCGCTGAGTACACAAATAACACGGCCTTCCCGAAGCGGTGGACTCGGGACAGGGAGGGAGCGGCGGGGTCCCGGGGGGGAGACGACGCGTCAGCTAGAGAGCCGCGCCGGGGAGGCGAAGGGGCCTTCACCGCGGGACCGGACCGGCCTCTCCCCGCGCCCCCCGGAAACAAAGCTACCCCGGGCTCACAGCCCGACCAGAGCAGACCCGGCAGCCGCCTGGGGGAAGCGAGGCCCGGAGGCGGCGGGCCGGGCAGAGCCGACAGTGAGGAACCCGGAGCCTGCGAGCAGCGCAGGAAGCTGGGGGCCTCGCCAGGGCGCCCTCGCACCCGGCGTCCAGGGGCCAGTCCCACCGGCACCAGTCACTCCTCACCTCACGCTGCTTGAGCTTCTGCCTCCACTGCAGCCAGAGTCGTCGCGGCCGCGGAGGTTCGAGCCATTTTCCCCTCAGCTGGCTCAACCGCCACTACAGAGCGCAGGGCCAGCCAAGCAGATCACGTCACTTCCGGCCTGGCAGCACCGCCTCCGTTGCCCAGACGCCTTGCTGATTGGCTGGCGCAGACGACCTACCTGAAGCGGCGGGCGGGGCCAGGACGCTTCCCAGAACCTGGATCTTGTCTGGCGGAGTCAGCCACCTCTGCAACCCAGCGGCATCAAATTCCGAGCCGGGGAGGGTGTGCCTCGGACAGTCCAGCCCGCCGGACTCTCCGGCCTGGCATCCGAAGCCCTTCCAGCCAGTTTCGACGCTGGAATAACCTATTGTTCCCGTTCTTGTTCTTTTGGGACTCGGCCCTCGCTTCCATCTCTGCTGCGCCTCCCAAATCTTGGGTTTTGGGCTGAGATGGGTTTGGAGTATAAGACTGAAAAGAACGTGCAAGACAAAAATTGCCCACTCTAACCCAGCATTTGCCAACCCCTCACCGAGGGTCAGGTGCTATGGCCTGTGTAATTAGTAACCCATCACATGGATTCTGAAAAGCACTTGGTAGTGTAAAACACTTTTTAAAAAATAATATCTTTGGCTGAACCAGGGATTGAACTCAGGCCTTTACACTTGTCAGGCAAGTGTTTATTCTACTGAGCTATCTCCCAGGCCCCAAAGCACTTTCACCTTAGTGTCTCATTTAATCTTTATGACAACCAGGTAAGGAAGCTAACACAAATGAGAGCCTGACAGCCTTTTCTGGGTTACAAAATATCTCCATACCCCCATCTTCATAATACCTTCTGTATGAACTGAAGGAGTTCGTGCACATCAAGTGTTTACCGCATGAAGCAGATCAGAAAAATATCCCCGGTTTACAGGATTATGAAGCTGGAGGAAGGTTCAAATTCCGTATTAATAGGCCGGGCGTGGTGGCGCATGCCTGTAATCCCAGCACTCGGGAGGCTGAGGCAGGAGGATTGTTGTGAGTTCAAGACCAGCCTGAGCTACAAAGTGAGTTAGAGGCCAGCCTGAACTGCATAGTGAGACCCTGTCTCAAAAAGACAAAAAAAAAAAAGAAAAAGAAAACAAATTCCATATTAAATTTTTTTTACAACGGAACTGTCTCACCCCAAACAGTAAGAGAAGAAGATTGGCATCTTCAGTGTTAGTGTGGTTTAAGGAGAGAGATAGCAAAAAAAAAAAAAAAAAAAAGAAAGAAAGAAACCTGGCAGCTTCTACTTGGAGATAAAGTGGGAACTCTAAATCGAAACTTACTTCCGAAAATGCCTGATTTCCTTTTTCCTTTAGTGGTGGGAGGGGGCTGGAGAGTGGAGGGAAACCCTCTAATTTTTCCATTTTAATCAACATGCCTGCACTTAGAGTGACTAAAGTTCATTCATTACCAGCTGTAGTCCCAGCTACTGAGGAGACTGAGGAAGAAGAATCATTTGAATCCAGGAGTTCCATGGTAGCCCAGGCAACACATTCTTCCTGGAGAACCCCTGCTGTGAAGAATGGTCATCATCGAATCAAGTAATAACAAATGCTGAGGAGGCTGTGGGTAGTGGGGCAGAAACCTTCCACATTATTGATGGGGATGTAAACTAATATAGAAATCAGTATCGAAATTTCTTAAAAAAACTAAAATTTGAAATTCCATTTGACCCAGCTATTCCCTTTCTAGATAGTTTCAGAAGAGTTAAAGACATCATGTTAGTGATACATACATACCCAGCACAATTTGTAATAGCTAAATTTCAGGAGTAGCTTACATGTCCATCAACAGATGAATGTGTTGATCATAATGGAGTATTATTCTGCCCAAAAGAATGATAAATGAGTCATTTGTAGGAAAATGGATGCACCATGAGAGCAAGTTAAGTGAAATAAATTAGACACATTAACTTAAATATCACATGATTTCTCTTGTATGAGAAATCCAAATTGCAAATAAAGAGCAGAGCCTGCAAGATAGCTCAGTGGACTAAGCACCTGCTTAGGCAAGTGCAGTGACTGGGGTTCGATCCCTTACACCACCTGCCATGCTGGCTCCATGCCCCCAAGCATGCTGAGCCCTGCCATGAAGACCAGGCATGGTGGAAGGCTGAAAACAGGAGGATCACTATGAGTCCAAGCTGTGTAGTGAAACCCTGTACCAAGTACATTTTAAAAAAAAAAAAGAGCAAAATAAAAGATAAAAGAAGATGGGGGTACATCTTAAATGGAAAGATGAAGAGATGGAGATAGGGAATAGGGAGAGGAGGAAAGGAGATAAAAAGAACTATCTGAAGCATGGTGGTACATGACTATAATCCCAGCACTTGGGAAACAGAAGCAAGAGCATTGTTTAAAGTTCAAGGCCAGTCTGGGCTACAAACTGAGCTTAAGGCCAGCCTGAACTGCATAGAAAGACCCTGGCTGAAAAAGACCAAAAAAAGAGTGAGTAGTGCTGTTCAGCATATGACACAAAATAACTACAATTCTAGGACCAGGAGAGGACTGAAGGACACAAACCTCTGATCCCGTATTTCGGGAAGTGAGTGGAAAATGGAAGCTGAAGGTGAACATCAAACCATGGAAGAGGAGCTGGAGAGATGGCTCAGTAGAATAAGCGCCAGGGTCTGAGTTCAATCCCTGGTTCTGCAAAAAAAAAAAAAAAAAAAAAAAAAAAAAAAAAAAAAAAAAAAAAAAAAAAAAAAAAAAAAAAAAAAAAAAAAAGGAAGAAAGCACTAAAAAGAAGGAAGTAGAAAAGAAGAAACTCTCCAGAGTTAAACAGGTGCTTGCAGATGTAGCCAAGCAAGTGGATTTCTAGTTTGGGGATGCAAATCTTCACAAGGACAAATTTCTTCAAGAGAGATAGAAAAATCTAGAGATGGATATGTTTATATCTCTCTTCTGGTATCTTTTAACAAAGTGAAAAAATTGACTACCAATGGCAAGTTAATAGCCAGAGCATTGAAAAGGGTCAGAAAAATAAGCCTCTGGGTGAAAGACCAAAGGATGAAGATGAGCACACGGTGTATGTGGAATTAATTCCTAAAAATGTTAATCACAGCTTAATTGAAAGTATTTGGAAAATGTGGCAATGTTGTTTATATAAGTATACCACATTATAAATATATGGGAGACTGAAAGGGATTTATTTGCCTTTGCGGAATTTGAAACAAAAGAACAAGCTGCAAAAGCTATTGAGTTGTTTGTTTTCTTCACAGAACAGATTGAACTCAGGTCTTTGCACTTGCCAGGGAAGCACTTATTCCACTGAGCCATCTCCCCAGGCCCTGTGCTATTGGGTTTCTTAACACCCCACCAGAAGAAGCACCAAGAAAATATGGCATATTTCCTAAAACAGTGAAAAACAAGCCCAACTACTTAAGTAGTTGAGAAAAAGAAGAAAAAAGGGCAAGTGAAAAAAGAAGACAATGTGCAGAGAAAGGAGGTACGGACACAAGCAACTAGAGTACCTGAAACTAAAAAGAGCTAGGACTGGCTCTGAGGGCTCTGAAACAGAAAGTGTGAAACCCCAAAAGCAAACCGCAAAAAGAAGAGGAGAGAGAATTGAGGTGTCCGGCTTATCTGATGAGAGACCTGCAAAGAAAAAAAGAGAAGCAGCTCTGTAGATGGCCCTCAAGTCAAAAGTCAAGAAAACAGCTCACAGACTTTAAAAAAAGAGGCTTCTGCAGTTCCAAAAGAGAACTGAGATTTAGAATTCTCTATAGAAGAGGAAAATATTAGACATCAAAGAAGGTTCTCTATTAAAAAGCAAGGGGAAGGGCCAGCCAGATAACTCAGTGGATTAAAGTGCCTGCTTAGGCAGATGCTGGTTCGATCCCAGACCTGCCCTGCTGGTCCTGCTCCCAGGACGTGCTGAGATGATGAATGAGACTAGGTTGATAGCATGTGCCTGCAATCCCAGCACTTGGGAGGCTGAAAACAGCAGATCACAATGAGTCCAATTTGTGTAGTGAGACCCTGTAGACTTGTACTAAAAACAACAACAACAAACAGGAGGGCTAGAGAGATAGTTCAGTAGAATAAGTGCCTGCCTGGCAAGCACAGGGTCCTTGGTACCAAAACACATATGGGAGAAGTCATACCTTTGTGGGTCCTATCCAAGAACAAATGGATGGATTTAAAAAAGGTGTACTTGGCATTGCAAAAAGGGAGCATGGCTTCTTCAAAAAAGACAATATCAGGCAGGGAGATATCTCAGTAGAATAAGCGCTTGCTTGGCAAGAGCATAGTCCTGAGTTCAATCCCCGGTACCGGAAAAAAAAAAAAAAAAAAGACAATATCCCAAATAAAATCAGAATCAAAAATGGAAAAAGCACAGTGCCTACTAGGGCTGCAATGAAGAATGGAGAAGTCAGTGGTCCAGAGCGTCACCCTCAGGAGAAGGTGAGCCCCCGAGGGCCATAGTTTGTGAGTGGAGTTATCGTGAAGATTAGTAGCCCAGAACTGCTGCTTGGCCAAAAGCAAGTCTGGGATACGCTGGTGGCAACCTCAGAAGTTACATATGTTGATCTATTAGAAGGAGACACAGAATGTCATGCTAGATTTAAAATCCCAGAGGCAGCCCAGGTACTAATGAATGCCCATACTGAGATTAACAAGAAGTAGAACTGAAAACTGGAGGTTCTTTCTGGTGATCACGAACAGAGACACTGACAGAAGATTCTGTAGATAGACAAGCCAAGCTCAATTAGCTGTGGGAGAAGAGAGGCACCAAGAAGTTAATCATGAAAGCTGAAAAGATTAGACTGGAAAAGACTCAGCAAGCAAGTAAACACATTTGTTTTTCCGAACATGACTGAAGAATGGGGCTCACCTATGTTTCACTGTGTCCTGGATGTCATTTGACTACAGTAGCACCATAAAGAATGTTTTATAAGATCTACACTTAACAAAATGAAATACTGTAGCTCCTCAGCTTGTAATTAAGACTTTTTAAAGAGATGAGTCCACTGTATACCACAGTTTTGCATTAAACACTATTTGTTGAAATTATATGTCTACCTCGTTTATTTTTCTCAAATGACTTGTACATGCTTTTTTGAATATGATTGCTAATTTTGCTTTTATTTATGAAAGCAATACATCACTGCAGAAATTGAATACTTGATGTAACATCTAAAAAAAGACCAAAAAATTTAAAATATACATACAAATACCAGCTCTGCACAAAGAATGTAAGTGGCATGTGCTGCATATATGTACTAATCAAAATAAAAGAGGAAGGAAGCACTACTATTTATAAGAACAGCTAGAAACACCTTGTGGCTATGGCTGCCAACCCTTTCCATCAACCTCCCTCAAACACAGAGACACACGTGCACTTTCAGGCAAGCTTTACACACCCTAGAAGAATGTCCCTTAGGAATTCCTTTAGTTCCACAGTATTGTTCTGCTTTATCTTCTGATCAAAGGAGGAATTTCCAGAATTGGCAGGACTCATAACATTAACAAGGGTGGGGAAAAGGAATTATCTCTGGGCTGGTTTCCCACCTTCTCCTGGAGAACGCAGTGTGCCCTAAGGAAACAAAAGGCCTTGAAAGAACACAGAGTCTTCAGGAAAGATTAACTGACTTTCTGTATCTCTTTTTTTTTTTTCCCCTTATGAGAAATATTTTCTCTGGGTTCCAGCAGCAGAAAGCTCTGGTCTTTTCATTGTAGTTCTGAGACCAGGTATTATTAATACATTTGAATAGTCATTAGGTTTTACTTTTCTTTTCTTTTTTTTTTTCAGTACTGGGGATTGAACTCAGGATCTTGCACTTGTCAGGCAAGCACTTATTCTACTGAGCTAGCTCCTTGGTCCCTGAATAATCATTGGGGGGGGTGGGCTTTACTCAACCAGAAAAAAACCTGAAGTGAAAAGGAAGAGTCTGATGATTACTCAGGCTCTAAAAGATATTCTTCGGGCAGGCATGGTGGCACACACCTATAGTCCCAGCAGTTGGGAGGCTGAGGCAAGAGGATAGTTGGGAGTTTGAGACCAGCTTGGGCTACAAATTGAACTCAAGGCTAGCTTGAACTGCGTAGCAAGACCCTGTCCCAAAAAGATAAATAAATAAATAAATAAATAAATAAATAAATAAATATAAAAAAGAATTGTTTCCAAATTAGCAGGTGTCAGGAATATGAACTGTTAGTTCTGTGGTATGCCTTATCTGTCTGGCAATGGATTGTTAAAATGCATGTTAACACTGATACAGATTTTTGAATATGCAAACTGGTGCTGCTGTCATTTAGACCAACTAGAGAAGGACATAGGGTAGAGAAAAGGATTGAAGAGGCATTGCATTTTACATGTTCCAACCCTAACTTCCCACAGAGAACTTTATAGTATTGGGAACAACCCCAAACGTCTTCCATTACCAAATAAGAAATGGGTAACTTTCCTTTTAAAAACTAGAGTAAAAATAGCCGCTGACATTTCTTGAGCATTTCTCAAAGCCAGGCCCTGTGCTTGGTGCTTTATAAATATTATCTCCTTGAATTGCCCCAACAACCTTAAGAAAAAGGTATCAATATTATATATTTTAATTCTAGCTGAGGAATTTAAGGACCAGAGAGGAAAGTGATTTGCCCCAAAGTACACAATTATTAAATGGTAGAACTGGGTGCCAAAAGTGGGACTGACCACAGTCCAGGCTTTTTAATCTCACATTGCCCCTAATAAGCCAAAGAGATTTTAACAGCTACAAAAAGCCATTAGTGAGTGGTTCTGTTCTGCTTTTCTCTCCCAATGCTATGCCCTCACACCATAGGAGAGTTTTCTGGGTGCCATACCACACAATTTAAAAGTGTGGTTGCTCCCCTCGGAAGTCGTTACCTAGGGCAGATCACACACCATAGAGAAGTAACATTCAAGACATTAAATGTGTATTTTAAATGTGTAAATGAGAAAAGGATGTGGTTTTGTGAAAGAATGAGACATATTTGCTTTTAAATGTATCATGAAAGAGAGGCAGGAGAGAAAATGGCTCTACTTTCTATATGTAAAGCACTGTGCTCTATGCTGGGACAAAGCAGTAAGCCGAGCAAGGTGTTGATCCTCATAGAGCTTACAGTCCAACAGGGGAGACAAGAATTAAACAGTTAGTTAAATATGACCTCAGTTGTGATAATCAAGGTGAAGGAAAACTACAGGGCTCCTCAATTTAGACTGGAAGGCAGGAAGGCCTGCCTTTGAGGAGCTAACACTGAGCTAAGATCTAAACAAAGAGTACAGATGGAACAAGGATGGAGAAAAGAACAAAGCAGAAGGAACAGTTGGTCTAAAGACAAGGAGGAAGGAAGGTGGTGCAGCAGAGGGACTGAGAAACTAGGCTACTATATGGGAACTGGGAGAAATGATTTCATGCTGGCCCTGTGCAGGATTAAGAATTTAGATTCCTTTTTTTATTGCAGAACAGGGGATTGAACTCAGGCCCTTGTGTTTGCCAGGAAAGCGCTTATTCCACTGAGCCATCTCCCCGCCCCCAAGAATTTAGATTCTTGCTGGGTCTGGTGGCAAACACCTGTAAATCCTAGCAGTAGGGAGGCTGAGGCAAAAAGCTATAGTTCAGTGCCAGCCTGTACTACATACTGAATTCAAGGCCAGCCTCAGCCTTCTTCGTACACTGTACAATAAAACTCTATCTTGGAAAAAAAAAAAAGTTGATATTGGATGTCCCAAGGTTTAATCCCCAGTTTAGTAATAATAATAATAATACAATAATTTTTAATCTTAAGACTAGGGAAAAGAATTTTAGACTCAGTTTATCAGAGATTTTTTTTTTTTAATTTTATAGAGGTGGGAAGAGAAAGAGCTAGAGAAGGTTTAGATGGTCCAGTTCAGAGACTATTGCAATTATTTAGGAAAGTTATAATGGTAAATGGAGAAATTCACTATATAAGGAGACCCTGTCTTAAGAACACAAAACCCAAACAAAATGAAACAGCAAAACAATACAGGATGTACATTTAAAAAATTCCATGCAATGGGAAACAAAATAAGCAAGTGTAGCTGTCCTATTTTCAGACAAAGTGGACTTTAAGCCAATAACGGATCAATGAGGATAAAAGGATCCAACAAGCCAAGGATATAGCTTAGTGGCACAGCGCCTGCCTGGCAAGCACAAGGTCCTGAGTTCAGTCCCCAGATGGCAAAAAAAACAACAACTATAAGTGCAAGGACCTCTATGCCACACTGGAAAAATAGGTCAACTAAACAAATAAATAATAAAATAAAATAAAGAAATAAAGTTGAGCCAAACCTTGAAACAAATGAATTAATAGATACCTACCAAACAACATAATACACATTCTTTTCAGCAGCACACAGAACTTCTTTAAAAATAGATCAAGCTGGGGAGATGGCTCAGTGGAATAAGTGCTTCCCCGGCAAGCACAAAGGCCTGAGTTCAATCCCCAGTGCCAAAAAAAAAAAAAAAAAT
Organism: Ctenomys sociabilis; assembly: GCA_004027165.1. Lineage (NCBI taxonomy): Eukaryota > Metazoa > Chordata > Mammalia > Rodentia > Ctenomyidae > Ctenomys > Ctenomys sociabilis. The sequence goes on from PVKA01011269.1 coordinate 47,884, forward strand.
AGATCATGTTAGTCTATAAAGCATGATTTAGTAAATGCAAAAGAATCAAAATTATTCTGCACATATTATCAGATTAGTCTATGACACAGATCATAGTGCAAGAAAACTAGAAACCACAGAAATTATGCAAATGTATGGAAATTAAACAATAATCTAGAATAATCAGTGGGTCACAGACGAGACCAAGGAAAAAATTAAGGCAGTTTCCAGAATAAAACTGTAATGTCAATGCAGCGTACCAGAATTTATGGGACAGAATAAAAACAGTCTAAGAGGGGAGGTTAGTCAGGCATCATGGTGCATGACTGTCATCCTAATACTCAGGAGGGTGAGGCAGAAGGATAACAGTGAATCTAAGGTCATCCTGGGCTACATAACAGTTCGAGCTCAGCCTGAACTATGTAGGGAGACTCTGTCTCAAAAAGCGAAAGAAAACACTCATTTTTCACAGGAATAGAAAAAAACAATCCTAACATTTATATAGAACTAGAAGAGACTTAGAATAGTAAAAAACAATCCTGGGTAACAAGCATAAAGTAGAAGGTATTATAATCCCAGATCTGAAGTTATATTATAAAGCTACAGTGATAAAAACACCATAGTACTGGTAGAAAAACAGACGCCTGGATCAATGGGACAGAATAGAGGATGCAGAAACAACTCCAGGTACATCCTGCTATCTGATTTGTGACAGAAAGGCCAAAAACATAGCTGGAGGAAAGACAGATCTTTAAAAAATGGTGCTAGAAAAATCTGGCTATCTACATGCAGAAGACTGAATCTAGGTACATATCTCTCACCATGTACTAAACTAAAATCAAAGTATAGATCTAAGTGTTAAAACATAAATAGCTGGACATGGTGGTGCACCCTATAATCCTAGCACTCAAGAGGATGAAGCAGGAGGATTGCCTTGAGTTCCAGGTAAGCCTGCACTACATAGTGAGAGCCTGTCTCAAAAAGAAAACAAAAAACCCCCACAACAAAACAAAATAGCATAAACACTCTGATGGAAGATACATAGGTAAAACTTTTAAACACCTAGCCACAGGCAAAGACTTTCTGAATGGAACCTTTATTGCACATGAAAAAACATCAAGAATCAATAAATGAGATCATATCTAATTAAAAACTTCTGTACAACAAAGAAGACAACCAAAATAGTAAAGAGACAACCTACAGAATGCAAAAAAAGTTGTCCCAGGTATTGCTCAGCAGAGATCTAATATCAAAAGACTATATGCTTCCCCAAAGACCTAATTTAAAAAAATGGGCAACTGAAGTGAACAGACTCTTGTCAGATGAATAGTTTGCTTCTTAGAAGTACAATGGCCAATAAACACATGAACAAAATTGGTTCTCTGAAAATTGAAACAGCACTCAGATTCCATCTTACACACTAGAGAAAATAGCTTTCCATCAAGAGATCAAAAAATAACACATGTTTGGGGGGCCCAGGGAGATGGCTCAGTAGAATAAGTGCTTGTCTGGCAAGTGCAAGGGCCTAAGTTCAGTCCCCAGTTCTGAAAAAAAAAAAAAAAAAAAAAAAAAAAATGCTTGGCAGGCTCAGAGAGCAGAGAGGAATCTTGAACATTGTTGGTGGAAAGGTAAACCAGTATAACCAGTAAGGAAATTAGTATGGAGATTCTTCAAATGACTAAAATTAAAAATTCCATTTGACCCAGCTATTCCACTTCTAGGTATCTCCTTAAAAGAGTTAAAGATACATATTACAGTGACACATGCACACCAGTGCTTATAGTAACACAATTCATAGCAACTAAATCTTGGAAGCAGCATATGTCCATGAACTAATGAGTAGATAAAGAAAATGTGGTATATGGGGCCGGGGAGATGGCTCAGTGGAATAAGCACTTCCCTGGCAAGTGCAAGGGCCTGAGTTCAATCCCCTGTTCCGCCAAAAAAAAAAAAAAAAAAAAAAAGAAAAGAAAATGTGGTATTATGCTTAATGGAGTACTAGTCTGCTATAAAGAAAATAAACTTGAGTTATTTTATGAAAAATGGATGCACAAAAAAAAAAAAAAACGGGGGCTGGGGAGAAGGCTCAGTGGAATAAGCATGTCCCTGGCAAGCGCAAGGGCCTGAGTTCAATCTCCGTTTCCGCCAAAAAAAAAAAAAAGAAAAGTGGATGTGCCTCGTTAAATGAAACAAATCAGACACACATGCTTAAATATTGTATGGTTTCTACAGAAGAGAACTCAAAACATAAAGAACAAAATAAAAGATAGCCAGCGCATGCCTGTAATCCCAGCACATGGGAGGCTGAGGCAGGAGGATTGTTGTGAGTTCGAGACCAGTCTAAGCTACAAAGTGAGTTTAAGGCCAGCCTGAACTGCATAGTGAGACCCTGTCTCAAAAAGACGAAAAGAAACAACAACAAAGAAATAAAGATAAAATATAAGAAATAGGGAGCTAGATCTTTCTCAAGGAGGAAGAACAGGAAGAGATAGAAAAAGGGGCAGGGAAGAGGATGAAGAAAGAATTGAGGCATGTTCTGTGCATAAACCAACTCCCTACAAGGAATGTAACCATTGTGTACTGCAAACATGGACCAATAAAACACACACACTCACATGGATACACACCCCTGTGCCTAATTTGACTTTTCTTCCACAGCTCTAGTCCACATTACCAACTGGCCAGTCTTCCTACACCCAGTCTTGCCTCTTCAGGTTTGTTCTCCTTACAGTAAATAATGAAACAGTAAATCTGATTATCTCAGCAAAACTGGTTAAAACTCGTTCATAGCTTTCCACTGCTCCCAAATGAACATTTGGAGTAGCTTTACTCCCCAAGCTACTTCATACAAAGCAGATTTCTTTTTATTCCTGAATAGCTAAGAACAGGCAAGCTTGATCTTGCTGCAATAATTTTCCTTTATTTCCTTGCCTGGAAACCTATTCCCTTGAGTTTGGCTACCTCCTTTTTGTTCTTCAGATCTCTGCTTAACTGTTATTTGCTAAAAACTTCTCTGACCGATCTAAAATATAACATCACTTTATTTCAATGTTCTGTGAACCACGAACCACCTCCTTCTAGTTTTTTGATCACTTATTTTAGTTGTCTTCCCATTCTAGAATGGAAGCTCAGTGGCAGCAGGGACTTGTCTTGTTCAGCACTAATTCCTTTGGATATCAGCAGTGCCTGGTGCAGAGCTGAAACTTAATAATTGTTGAAGGAATAAAATGACTTCCATTTATATTTAATACCATCTCTCCCTCAGTCAAAATGGTATAGCCAGGACTCACTGCTGGAGGGATTTAGAAATGAACATACATTATGAAAGTCTAATACTGTTTCAGTGGAAGGCCATACTTTGTAAGGAACATTGGCATTGCCACTGATGTACTGAAAGAAAAAATCCAGTTGTGCATCCATTTTCTTCCTTCCTTCATCTTTCTTTCTTTCTCTCTCTCTCTCTCTCCCTTCCTTCATTTCTTTCTTTCTTTCTTTCTTTCTTTCTTTCTTTCTTTCTTTCTTTCTTTCTTTCTTTCTTTCTTTCTTCCTTCCTTCCTTCCTTCCTTCCTTCCTTCCTTCCTTCCTTTCTTTCTTTCTTTCTTTCTTTCTTTCTTTCTTTCTTTCTTTCTTTCTGAGGCAGGGTCTTGCTATGAGGTTCAGGCTGGACTTTCTATATAAAGCATAAAATGAACTTGGCAACACTTCCAGGGATAACTGTCAACTGTTTTACATACTAAAAAAAAATACCTATTTTGTGCATCATAAAAGTGTAAAATGTGTGGGCTATGACTTAAGTGAATTAGCTAACTTCTCTTCATTCCTCCTCTCCTCAGAAATATCATAAAGAACAGTGACAAGTACTTAGAAGAGTGGCTTACATTTGATGAAAATTTCCTGGGTTCTACACACTAAGAGACTTAATGGATGAAGTAATAGTATCTTCATAAACACCTTATGAAGAACAACTGTAATTCCCTGGTATGGAGGCATGGACAGGCTAAGTAACTTGCACAAGTCACATAGTTAATTAGTTTCAGAGCAGGACAAGCTAGCTCTGGTACCTAAACTCTTAATCATCCTACCACACATGCTATCTGAGGGAATGGTATAATGGGTCTTATTTTTTGTCATCACTGTAGTCCTTTGGGACTTCAAAGTGAACACAAGAGTATATGTGTGCATGGAGGTAAGTGGAAAATCTAATAATCTAGGGTTTGGGTCTTAACTCCCCCATAGGCCCAGATGTTAAAGGCTCAGCCCCCAGCTTTGTGCCTGGGAGGTGGAAACCTTAAGAAGTAAAGTCCAAGTGGGTGTGGTAGCACCTGCCTGTAATCCTAGCAATGTGGAAGACAAGGCAGGAAGATCCCAAGTTCAACCCTGGATTCAATCCCAAATACAGAGGGAAAGAAAAAGAAGGAAGGGGAGAAGGGAGAGGGAAGAGGGAGGAGGGAGGAAGGAGAGCACACACCTGCAGGAGACAGGAAGACCCTGCTACTTTTTGTTCTTGTTCCGCTCTAGGTCATCAGGAGAGATTGCTTTGCTCCACCACACATTCCTGATCTACTGCCTCTGTACAGGCCTAAAAGCACCAAGGTTATGGACTAGGACCTATGAGTCAAAATAAATCTTTTCTCCAAAACTATGAGCCAGGCTGGGCATGGTGGCACATCCCTATAAGCCCAGTACTAAGGAGGCTGAGGCAGAGGGATCTATGCAAGTTCAAGGCCAGCCTGAGCTACATAGTGAGATCCTGTTTGTTTGTTTTTTTAATAATAAAACCATGAGCCAAAATAAATATTTTCTCTTTAAAAGTTCGTTATTTGTTATAGGGACAGAAAGCTGACTAAAAGACCAAAGCTTTTCTTACTTTTGTTCATTGAATCCATGTCTGTCAGGTGGTCTATAAATCTTCTCAGGGTAATATTTTCATAAAGAAAGTTAAAATACAGAGAAATCAATTACACTGCAATATAGTTCTCAGGTTTTTTTCACCATTAGGGATTGAGGTCAGTCCCTTTTGCATGTGAGACATCTGCTTTACTGCTGAACTATATTTCCAGCCCTTTAAATAATCAATTTAAATTATTATTATTATTATCATTATTTATATTTTAGGGGAGGGTCTACAGGGTGTTCAGGGTCTCACTACTAGATCAGACTCATAGTGATCCACCTGTTCACAGCCTCCCAAGAGCTGGGATTACAGGCGTGCACCAGTCTCAAATGCTATCTCAGCACGCTCCAGGGTTGGCATAGCAGGCCCCAGGATCAAACCCCCATCCCCTGCACCTGCTTGCAGGCACTTTAATCAGCTGAGCTATTTGGCTGGCCCCTAATTTAATTCATTATTTTAAGACAGGGTTTTAAGTTGCCCAGTCTGGCATTACACTTGCAACCCTCCTGCCTCAGCCTCAGCTGGCATTGTGGGCACACATCACCATGCTTACATTAGATTTTCAAAACATTATATTCGCATGTGGTGTGGATGCCTCCCCCCACCTCGGGACCCACCATCCCTGGGACCCCACCCTCAGGACCTTGTGCTTGCCAGGCAGGCACTTATGCTGCTGAGCTATCTCCCTGGCCCAGATCTTCTTTATGTGTACGTGTGTTACCAGGGATTGAACCCAGGGCCCTTTTTGTTTTTTATTTTGAGACAGATTTTTGTTAAGTCACTAAATTGCCTAGGCTGGGTTTGAATTTAAGATCCTCCTGCCTCAGTCTCCCAGAGTGCTAGGAGTATAGATCTGCATCACCACATCTGGTTGTTTTTCATTAATATATTTAGAAATAAAGAGATGTAATGGCAGGTTTGGTAACTACCATAAAATCATAGAAGTAAGAGTATAAGACACATTTCATGACATTTTGACTGCATAATGTGGCCCAGAAATATCTGGGTCACAGACATTGCTAATATTATATGACCCATTGCCTATGTTTGTAATGGGATAAATTGTTAACCTGTTAAAGATTATAAACATATATTTTTTTCTTCCCATCCGAGTTCATAGGCCTCCTAAATTCTATTTAAGGATTTCTTTGGGAAAGGAAACAGGGAGAAGAGGTCTATAGAGCTCAGGCTGTGACTCCCTGACAGGGGCTCTTTCATGCAGATGCAGTTACCTGGTGCATACACTAGAAAGAAGAGACCCCAGCAAGACCCCAGAAATTCCTGGAAAGAAAAATTCAGCATTGCTGACTGATCACCCCTTTCCGTAAACCTGATGGTTTACAAAGGACAATGAAAAAATAAATGAAATAAAATTTATCTCTGAGTTGTTAGAGCATTTTTTTTTTTTTTGGACCAGGAATCCAAGAATCAAACTCAGGCCCTCGCCCTTGCCAGGCAGGCACTTGTGCCACTGATCTATAGCCCCAACCCCTAGAGAATTCTTATGTGCAGTACTGGGGATTAAACACACAAGGCAAGTGTTTTACTGCCGTGCTATAGCCTTGGCTGCTTCAGAATATTTCCTTAAACGTGTTTCTAACATCTCTAAATATAGTAGGTCATCGTACAAATGTTAAAACTTAATGCAAATTTGGAACATCCTAGGAACAAGTAGCTCAGAATGGCATTTGGCATCTTGAGGATGTGTAGATTCAGGAAATGAGAGGCAGCGTCTGGGCAGGATCAGCACACTCCTGGTGACGAGTTCCCACCCGCCACATCCCAGTAACTTCCAGATGGCTGATGGCTATACAATGTGAAGAGCTGTTTCATAGCAAGTGTGAGACAGCCAAGGTACCCAGAAACACCCTAAAGGCATACCGTGATGGGGACATGGATCAGCGCTGTGCAGATGGTGACATAAATGTGATATTATTGTACCTAGAAACCTTCTGAGTTAGAAAAATTTGAGCCATCTAATACGTGTATCTAGCCGGGCGTGGTGGCGCACGCCTATAATCCCAGCACTCGGGAGGCTGAGGCAGGAGGATTGTTGTGAGTTCGAGACCAGCCTGAGCTACAAAGTGAGCTTAAGGCCAGCCTGAACTGTATAGTGAGACCCTGTCTCAAAAAGACAAAAAAAAAAAAAAAAAAAAAAAAAAAAAAAAAAAAAAAAAAAAAAATAATACGTGTATCTGAGTACTGCTAGACAGGTTTGTTACAGTGTAAAAGATAATGTATGAAGTGAATTGTTTGTGTGTGTGCCAAGCATGGTCTGAAATACTTTACATGCATAAATCTCTTTAATTCTTACAGCAAACTTCAAGGTAAAAGCTATAAATAGCTCCATTTTATATCAAGGAACTTCTACAGAGAGGTAAAAGTATACCCCACTTCCTACTCCCCTAACCCAAGTAGAAGGACTGAACACAAGGCCTTGAGCATGCTAGCCAAGAACTGTACCACTGAGCCTTTTTATCCCCATTCCTTTTTATGTTTTATTTTGACACAAAGTTGCCCAGGCTAGCCTTGAACTTGGACTCCTCCAACCTCCTGGAGTAGCTGGAGTTGCAGACACATAGCAGCATACCCAGCTAGAGCTATATTTTGACTACATTCGTGTTTAACCATAAGCTCGCTGCTGAAACAATAAATCTGAACTCTGAGCAGCTTAACACGTGGAAGTTTCTTTTGCTCACAGCAACCCAATAAAAGGTTGTGTGTTGAGAGACCCAGGTAGATTAAGAGGTTTGCTGTTGTCAGCACACCCAAGGTCATTGAAGGTTCTTGCCCCAGGCCTAAAGATGAAATCCATCCAATTCCAGTGGCTAAAATACACATTTCTACTTGTAGGCTAGGAAATGTAGTTAAATTGTAAACTCACAGAAAAAAAAAAAAGAGGGCTGGCAACTAGTTAGCCAGTGTCTATCACACTAGCAGATCTGATAACTCTGTTGGCTCAGGCAAAAAACTTCCCTGTTTTTCAAAAGTGCTCTTTCATGAACTGAAACCAATTTTAGATAAGCTTAGTTCCTGATTTTTGTTCTGAAAAGGAAGATCATTATTTGTCTTTATGTTGTGGATATGGTATTATTACAGTTTGGCAGACATTCTATCCTATATTTTGTCAGAAAACATGACTTGAAATCAATTCTTACATTTAAATACCATTTTTGGTAACTGTGTCCAACAGTTAATTGATTTATTACCAAAAATATTACACAGTACATAAACTATGCAGTTATCTGGAAAGTAAATTCCTTTTCTCTTCTTTGGGGTGAGTGGGTGAGGGGGACAGCCTGTCTATAGGTAACCCAGCCAGGCCTTGAACCCACTGTGTAGAACAGGTTATAGACCTCAAACTTTTGATGATCCTCCTGTCTCAGCCTCCAAAGTTCTGGGATTACAGATGCGCACTACCTTGTCTGGCTCTGGAAAGTAAATTTCTTAACTAATTTATTAATTAAGGCAATCTCCTAACTAATGTCCTAACTACTAGGAGTGAGAGTGATTTTATTTATTTATTTTTTTTTGCGGAACCGGGATTGAACTCAGGCCCTTGGGCTTGCCAAGGAAGCACTTTTTTGCCTTTTTTTTTTTTTTTTTTTTGGAGACAGGGTCTCACTGTGCAGTTCAGGCTGGCCTCAAACTCACTTTGTAGCTCAGGCTGGTCTTGAACTCACAACAATCCTCCTGTCTCAGCTACCCATTTGCTGGGATTACAGGCCTGCACCACCACGCCCGGCTAAGGAAGCACTTATTCCACTGAACTATCTCCTGGACCAATAAATCTTTCCATTTTTTTTTCTTTCAGAACTGGGGATTGAACTCAGGCCCTTGTGCTTGCTAGAGAAGTGCTTCTTCCACTGAGCTATCTCCCTGCTCCTTAGAAAGTGATTTTTTTTTTTTTAAAAAGTGATTTTGGCTACATTTGTGGGAAGAGCTTTGGGGCCTCAATCTTCATCTGTCCATTTCTTTAAGAGGATACAGATCTATTTTCTGACACAGATCTGACCAGCACATATAAGCTTCTTAGGCCACCTCCAAAGAGCACCACGACGGCCTTTCTTCTGGGTTGCCCTGCTGTTGGACTCCTCGCTGCTCTGAACCGTTATCAGTACTATATTTAGCTCCATTGATTACTAAAACAACTGTTAATCAGGAAGCAAAGTTCATTTCTATTCTAGCTTCACATATAGTAACTTCAAACTTGAAAATATTCAAATGAGAAGAGGAACTAGGCAGGAGGGAAGGAAAAAGGAAGGAAGGGACAAAATGATGAGAAAAGAAGGAAAAAAGGAAACAGTTTTTGTAAGTAAGAAAGGGAAGAAGGCTTGAAGAGAGGGTTGGGGAATGTGGAATGAAGGAAGAATCAAGATATACCATGCTCAGTTACAGATTCTCTATGATGAATGTGATCCTTGTGTACATGTAAATTGTATCAGTAGAGTCAGGTGTGGTGATGCATACTTGTAATCCCAGCACTCTGGAGGCTGAGACAAGATCACCGTGAGTTTGAAGCCAACTTGGGCTACATAGTAGTTTCAAGGCCAGCCTATGCTATGTAATGTGATCCTATCTTAAGAAACTGAAAAATAAAATAAGTTGTATTAATAATTTAATTTTTTTTTTTTTTGTGGAACTGGGGTTGAACTCAGGCCCTTGTGCTTGCCAGGGAAGTGCTTATTCCACTGAGCCATCTCCCTGGACGCCCTTAATTAATTTTTTAAAAAATAAAAATAAGGCTTCTTTCCAATTTATCTATATTTAGCTTTATTCTGAGTTATTTATTAAGAGTACAAAATTTAAATAACTTCAAATCCTTTATTGTATGTTACTCTCAGAATCTCAGGTGCAAGAAATAGTATCCATTGAGAATTACTTGAAAGATAAATAATCCTTTCATTTCTCTAGATATTCTAAAAATTGTTCCTGATTTACAGATACTAGAGTAAGCTGCATAGCTAGTTTATTTCTATATCAAATTTCTTTTGTGATTTTCCTGTTGGCCTTATGTACTGAAATTAGTTTTTAAGAGATGAAATCTTGTGTTGATTGTAGGGACATTGTTGAGGGCTTTGACCATTAGTGACTCATAGTCAGGGAAAATTTCTCTTATGCAACCAGGAAGCAATCTTTCTCTTAAGAATGACTTTTATGCTATCATGTGGACATCAAAGTTCACTATTATTTAGATTTCCCATCCCTCCAACTCAGAATCAAACACACAGCATAACTCAGAGTGGTGGCATATGCTGAAGGACCATTTTGTAGTGGAAAAAAAAATATATATCTGTATATACAAAGTAGTTAGAATAGATATACAGCTACTTTCTCTTAGTTCAATGAGAAGAAAGATTTGTACTAATAGTGTTTAGACAAGATATCATGTCTACATTTTGTACTATGAATAACTACTACGAAGACAACAATATGCAATGTATTAATCATTGTAACTGTCCTACTAACCTGTTTTGAAACTGTCTCATTGCTATTTCTTTTTTTTTTCTTTTTTGGTTTTGTTTTTTTGAGACAGGGTCTCACTCTGCAGTTCAGGCTGACCTTAAGCTCACTTTGTAGCTCAGGCTGGTCTTGAACTCACAACAATCTCCTGCCTCAGCCTCCTGAGTGCTGGGATTACAGGCATGCATGACCATGCCCAGCTGCTATTTCTTTCTTAATAAAATTAATTTAAAAAATCCCCACACTCCAGAGGTTAAGGCAGGAGGATTACTCTTAGTTGGATCTGGACTACAATAGTAAGTGTAAGATCAGCCTTAACTACATAGCAAGTTTCTGTCTCAAATAAAACAAAATGGAACACCCCATAGCCAATGTGTAGCTATTATTTAGAACTGTATATTATCTATTCTTGTATGTCATCCCAGCAGTTTCTCTATTTTCCTTTTGTTTATCTTTACTTCTTTTTCCCTATATAACCCAATGATTTATTTTATCACATTTCTATAAATTATTATTATTATTACTTTTATTTTCAGTACCAGGGATTGAACTCAGGAACTTGCACTTGCCAGGCAAGTGCTTATTCTACTGAGATATCTCCCTGGCTCTATAATTTTTTTTTTTTTTTTTTGGTGGAACCAGGGATTGTAACTCAGGCCCTTGTACTTGCCAGGCAAGCGCTTATTCTACTGAGCCATCTATCCAGTCCCGTATAAATTATTTTGAATCCTTTAAAAACATATCAATTATATGAGCATGTATTTTGCATGCCTATGCTAATCAACTATTGTGCAAGTGTTTGTAATAGCAAAAGATGTTGAACTAGCTGCTTTAGTATTATCACTGAGTATTTTTTACAAAAATGTTTTGCACTACAACTGATGCTTGTTTTCTCTATTTCTTCCAACATTTGCCCTCCAACCCATCTGCTAACCTCTCTCTCTTTTCTTAAGTGACTCCCCACTCTTTTAACTTTAAACTTTCCTCCTCAGCACTTGCTGCTCTTTTTCGCTGGAATGCTCTTTCCTGAGAGGTGGTTCCTTCACATCTCCCTTCCTGATGGCTTCTCAGAAAGGGTCTCCAGCCCCCATGCTAGCAGAAATAGTGTCACTGTGTTACCCAGGCTGGTCTTGTACTCTTGAGCTCAAGTGGCCTTTCTGCCTCAGCCTTCTGCATGCTGGAACTGTGTGTGCCACCAGATCCAACTGTTTCTGAAGGTGACAACTATCTCTTGTCCACCCACCTTATTTTTCTCTCTCATCTCACATTCTTTATTTTTGAGAGTTTTAATTTTCAGGCCTCCAGTACCTGCAGAGAAGAAGGTGAAAGAAAAGCTTTTTCTCTCCTGGTAGAACCATGATAAAATCAAGAAGCAAGGGTAGAAAAGGAGCTCATATTTATTGAGAACCTCTTAGATTAGACATGACAAGAAGCAGTGAATAGAATTTATAAGGAAATACATTTCAGGTTTTGTTTTATTTTTAGTCTTTTGAGATAGTGTCTTGCTGTGTAGCCCAGACTGGCTTTGAACTGTGGCCTGTTGAGTGCTGGGATTACAGATCTATGGGGCTGTAGATATAGCTCAGTGGCACAAGTGTCTGCCTGGCAAATGCAAGGTCCTGAGTTCAATTCCCATTACAAAAGGAAAAACAGAACCAAAAAATCCACATGCCACCACACCCCGCTTTCAACTCTTTTTTTCTAAACAATGAAGAAAACCAAGACCTGAATGAGTTTCCTTGAGAGGATTATTTATTCAACAATATGTACTGAACACATTTCATGTGCCAGGTAAGAGGCAGAGATGGGATGTGAATAAGATTTGGTCCTTATTCTCATGATATTGACAATCTAGTAGAGGCTGGAACGAATCCATCTCAGGAAAAAAAAATAATTCTATCGGGCCTGGAAACAGACTGCAGTCCTGAGCAGAAGTCATATTCAGTGGTGGAAAAGGAAGTGAGACAACATTGGTTTTCTGAGGGCCTCCTGTATGTCAGACAGTGCACTAAGTACCAAACACAGCCTTTGTGTTGACATTAAGACTCAAGGGTCATCGATGGGGGGGCACACTGTATTATTCTTGGGTTCTCCTGCACCTGAGTATTGCTGTACATGCAGGAAACATTTAGCCCCAATTGATTACTGATGTAATTCAAGTGATTCACTTGCAATAAGAATCTACTAACAGGACTGGGCAGATAGCTTGGAGGTCTAAATGCCTGTGTGGCAAGTGGCAAGGACCTGTGTTTGATCTCAGGCCACTGAGACTGGGTGTGGTGGTGCATGCCTGTAATCCCAGCACTGGGGAGGCTGAGACAGAAGGATCGCTACAAATCAGAGCTGTGTAGCAAGACATAGCTACTAGCATTTTTATGCCCATAACATAGAGAGTAAAATTTAATGAGAAAACAAAAAATAAACAAATGATGTAAACCACAAGTGCATTGACTCAGGACTTCCTGGTTTTGTAATCTTGGATTTAGATTTCAAAGTCACGCCTCTTCCTCCAAAGATATGAGGTAACTGGCGTTGTTATGAGGCAGTCATCGCAGGAATTTTGTCATATCACAGGTACAGTGTGTCAAACTTTGCCATTTCTAATAGGAACCTTGCTGACCCTTTAAATATGACCCAACTGTTTTCCTGCCATCACACTAATGAATTCACTGTGAAAGCAACTTACTACGTCCAGCAGAGGGGGCCAGGTCCATATCCATTAAAGGTAAAACCCTCCAAAACACTGCAGATGGAAACAAAAACTTGTTACCTTAAAAAAAAAGTCTTCTAATTTCTTAAGTACTTAGTTTTACCTTTGTGTGGTGCTTTGGAACAGCTCTCCTCTGAGCTTTTAAATTTTCTTTTCTTTTTTGTCTTTTTGAGACAGGGTCTCACTATGTAGTTCAGGCAGGCCTTAAACTCACTTTGTAGCTCAGGCTGGTCTTGAACTCACAACAATCCTCCTGCCTCAACCTCCTGAGTGCTGGGATTACAGGCATGTGCCACCACGCCATGCCAGGCTAAAACTTGCTTTTTTTTTTTTTTTTTTTCCTGGAACCAGGGATTGAACTCAGACCATTGTGTTTGCCAGGGAAGCACTTATCCCACCGAGCCATCTCCCCAGCCCCTGCTTTTAGATTTTCAATCCCCTCACCCAAAAAGAATGTTTAGATAACAGTAGCTAATTTTGTATTAAATGAAAAAAATATCTAATGCTAACAAACATAAGACTTAAGTGCCCAAACTTAACTTAAACTTATACCTTAAGTGCTGTTAGAAGAACTGGTAAATTCGGGTTGGGGATGTAGCTCAG
>PVKA01011270.1:0-61512 GCA_004027165.1 Ctenomys sociabilis
TCTCCCTCCTCTCTCTCTCTTTTTTACCATTTATTTATTTATTTTGAAGAACAAACAGCAATGAGACAGTTTTAAATCAAAGTAACAGGACAGATTTGATAATTAATACATTGCAAACTTTTTGTGATGGTTTGGTATCATACAAGGTGCACACCTGATATGATACTTACAGACATTATTATAGCAGATGTCTCTAATCAGTGAATTAAGACAATGTAGCTCTATACTTATTTTTTTAAAGCTGAACTATATCACAGTTTCAGTAATTAATACTTTCTACCTTGTTATCTTCCTAGTGGTTGTCCATAGTACTAGAAGCCAACATAATATCTTGTCCCACCACTATTAGTGCAAATCTTGCTTCTCATAGAATTATGCATAAGCACAGCATATTTATCCTAACTGTACTGTCTACGGAAACACATCATGGCACTTCTATTGTATCCTCCTTTGTCTAGACCTCTCAAAGATGGGCACTCCATTGTCTTTCAACCATTATAGGTGCCTGAAATCAGCGACACAGTCAAACACAGTTCAGAAGTCCACAATAATAGTGAGTTATATGAAGAAGTTGTCGACTACAGCTATTCACAGCTCAACTTAGTATTATGGTCCCGCCTTATATACCTCATTTTTATACTCTTCTGCTGGATGGTTAAGACCAAGATAAAGCAAGAAATCTATAACAAAAAGCATAGCTTTTGTATCTGATAAGGTCAGTCAAGTCCCCTCAGGATTTATCTTGTAATCCTGTACCTTACTCTGTAGATCCTTTATCAGTGTCAGCCATGTGCAGGAGTCACAGTCATTGCTTGACCAGTTTGCTCTCTCTGAGAGGCTGAGAGAAAGTTTTCTCTCCATGTGACTCTCCCCAGGAACAGCATAGATCATCGACCTCCTTCCTCTGTATCTCCATAATCGCCTTGATCAGAAAATTTTGGGCACAACTGAGTTTTTTTTTTTTAAAGATACCTTGACAAGATGGTTTTGATAAATTCATACATTGCAAACTTTTCATAATGTTTTGGTTTCATAGAAGGTGCATACATGATATTATACTTACAGACATTATTATAGCATATGTCTCTTATCAGTAAATTAAGAGAGTGTAGCTGTTTGCGTATCTTATTTTTTATACCTGAATTACACCAAAGATTCAATAATTAATACTTTGTACCTTGTTATTTTCCTAGTGGTTGTCCATAGTACTAGAAGCCGACATAATATCCTGTCCAACCATCATTAGTGCAAATCTTGCCTCTCATAGAATTATGTAGAAGTCTCTCTCTCTTCATGGTGCCAGGGATGAAACTCAAGACCTTGCACTTGCTGGGCAGTTATTCATACTACTGAGTCATCTCCACAGCCCCCTTGAGTAGCTTCTGTATGGCTTCCTGATAGTCTAAATTTTATTCTAATTTTTTGATGGAAACAGCTTTTTCTTGTTGTCCCTTGTCTGTGTCTACCTCTTTTTGTCTGACTGCCTTTATGTAGCTTATTTATTTATTTTTTAATTTTTTAGTACAGGCTCTCACTGCACACCTCATGCTGGTAGTGATCCTCCTCCCCAGCACGGGGATTACAGGTATGCTCTGCCATGTCTGGATTCAGTCTACACCTCACTGTGCTTGGGCCGGGGCCAGCGTGGCACGTGGTGCCGAGGGCTGAACACCGGTGCCTGGGCTTGTCTCATCGGGTGCTTGGTCTGCTGGGCTATCTTGCCGGCCCAACATATGATTGTTTTAAGCAGGTAAAAATCAGAGTCATGTCCTCTGTACCAAGTAACTGTCATGAATCTGCATTCAATTTACATACGGGCCTTTACAGACTGCTCATTTTCTGGTATCTGCGTATCATCCATTCTGCTCATTCTACCTTGCCCCAAATGGCCAATTTTCAGTTTCCTTCCTGTGTGTTAGGTGAACTTCAACATCCTGTTAACTAGTTGTTGAAATAATTTAACATTTACTGTGCTGAACATCAATGATTTTACTAGCAAATCAAAAATGTGATTTGGAAGTGGCAAAAGTCCTTCAATTTTTGCATTCGTAATTAACTCGGCAAACTTGGGTGTTTGGTCCATACACGTATGTATTTCAGTCGTGTTCATCTGTCACATTGCTCTGCCTTATGCCACCCGAGAATATTGTGCAGCTCTGGGGTATTGACTTTAATGTCATCAAGACATCAAATACTATGCATTCCTCAGTTTAAATCCATTGTCTTTAGAAATTCCTAATTGCATAATTAAATATCTAGCAATTTTAATGATAATTATATGTAATTAAGATTTAGTTGTATATTTCATGGATTTTACTTATTGCCTAAGTTTTAGTCATGAAATAAGTTGGCATTTCCAAATACTCTTTAAGTAAAATCGAAGAATGAAAGATAAATGATCTAAGTGAAAGGTTGAGAAAAGAGGGCTTTTCTATGCTTTGGCAGAATAATTTATGACATGTTCCTCTGCCCTGGAGTTTTATTTGGATGTTGCTTTGGAAAGCCCCATCTAGAAGCCACACTTTACAGACAGTGTAGAAACATGCCTGTGTCTAACGCACAGGAAAGCTGGTGCTCTGCGTCAGGGATGTAGCTTGCACAGCGCAGCGCCTGCCTGGCAAGTGCTGCATTCCTGGTACCAGCAGCCCCAGTGTCCCCTTCTGCTGCGATGTTAGCACGGGACTCCAGGCTAGCCTCACACCTTCTGTGCGAGGTGTGCATGCCATTGGACAACAAATGTGGGTAATGAATGTATGGAGGGCACTTTTCATCTCAAGCAGAAGGAGACTGGAAGTAGCAGGAGTAGCTATACTTATACACAACAGAATAGACATTAAAATAGAATTATAAAAGGCAAAGCCATGACATGTTGGTAAAAGTAACTATTCTTTAAAAAGATATAGCAGATATAAGTATCTCTGTATCAATGACAACTGTATACAGTGTCAAAAAGTAAACAGTCAGGCCACCGAGATAGCTCAGTAGTCTGAGTGCCTGCCTAGGTAAGCACAAAGACCCGGGTTCAACCCCCAGTACCACATGCTGTGGCAGCCCTGCCCTGGGTGCCCCAAGTCGGCCACCGAGATGGGGCGTGGTGGCACGTGCTTGTAATCCCAGTGCTGGGGAGGCTGAAACAGTAGGATCGCTACAAGTCTGATCTCCATAGTGAGACTCTTTAGCAAATAGACAAAAAGAACAAACAGAAAATAAATAGTACGTGACACAAAAGTACAGTATTTTTGTAATTAATTATACAGTGATTTACAATGTAACCTAACAAGCAGATAAGTCAAGTAAACAAAAAATAAATAGGACTTAAACTACACCATAGATCAAATACATTTCATACATCTTTTTAGTTTTCTAACAAACAACAGAACACATGAAAATTTTCTCAAAAACTATATTGTGAACCACAAATTTGTTTTCTGTTTTCTTTTTTATTAGGATATGATTAAAATAGCCATTAAGCACCTTCATCTTGTATTGGTACAGATAAATATTTCACATTTCATTTCTGCTTCCCCACAGCATACTGCCGCCTCTTTCAACATTTCCAGATCTTCTAACGTTCTTTGTCATCAGATCACAATGAAGTAAAGTTAGAAATCAAAAGCAAAAAAACAGCATCAGAAATATATGAATAATATTGTGAATGATCAGAGTGTCACTAAAGAAGTCACATGAGAAACTTGACTAGAATCAATGAATAAATGGTATGTATGGACATGTGAGATACAATGAACCCAATTCTTTTTTTGGCAGAACTAGAGATTGAACTCAGACCCTTGTGTTTGCCAGGGAAGCACTTATTTTACTCAGCTATCTACCCGGCCCCAGAACCCATTTTTTCTTCTTTTTTTAAAATGTATTTGGTACATGGTCTCACTATGCAGCTCAGACTCAGTGATCCTCCTGTTTTCAGCCTCCACAGTGCTGGGATTATAGGCATGTGCTGCCAGGCCTGGTCTCTATGACCAGCTCATTTGTCAAAAATATACAAATAGTTATGTAAAAAAATATTGAAATGGCTGGGAAGGTAGCTCAGCAGTCTAAACACCTGCTTGGCAAGTGCAAGGAACCATGTTCGTCCCTGGTACCATATGCCGTGCCTGACCTAGAAAGCTCATTGCTCCATGTAGGTCACCAAAATGGCATGGTGAACAATGCCTATAATCCCAGTGCTGGCGAGGCTGAGACAGGATCAGTATGAGTCTGAGCTACATAGAGAGTCCTTGTTCCAAATAAATAAATAAATGATTTTTAAAACTAATTTTAAAAATGAAATAATCATCACAGAAACAAAAATCACAACTTAAATGAGACATAACTTTTTTTAATTTTAAGTTTTTTAAAAAAAATAGTATGGGGCCTACAGGGTCTCACTGCGCAGCTCTGACTTGTAGTAACCCTCCTGTTTTCAGCCTCCCCAGTGCTGGAATTACAGGCATGCGCCACCATGCCCAGTCTTTTTTTTTATGGAACTGGGGATTGAACTCAGGCCCTTGCACTTGCCAGGAAGCACTTATTCCACTGAGCCATTTCCCCGGTCCCAATGCCCAGTCCTGGTGGCTAGCTCAGTGTGTCAGAGGCTCAGGCGAGAGCGCCATGTGGTGCTGAGGATTGAATCCCAGTCTCTGGACTTGCCTAAGATTGCCTAAGCAGGCACTTTAGTCTACTGGGCTATCTCCAGCCCGAGACATAACTTGCTATGGCTTGTGTGTCGAGGTCCCCAAAGCCTCATACAGTCATAGGTGGGGCTTTTGCCAAAGTGGCCGGATCTGGGGCATGTGATGCTGGAGTTGCTTTCTGGTACCAGGTGGGCTCAAGGGCACTAAGATTCAGGGTGTGGGTAAATGCCCTGAGTAGTCTGGATAGGATCAAACGGGCAGAGACACTGTGTGCTTTTGCTACCTTGTGGGCACCGTGACCTGTTCTGCTCTGAGATGCCCCAATGCCATGCCACCCTGTCCTGGAGGATGTGTTTTTCTGAGTTCTTTGTATGCTCTAGACAGCACTCCTGTGTGTGAGGAATGACAGGTAAATAGTTTTCTCCTCAGTGTGGGCTGTGTCTTCACTGTGTTGGTGGTTACTCTTGCAGGCAAAAGCTTTTTAATCATATGAGATCTCAGTTCTTAACTTCCTGTGATAGTTCTTGTGCAGTACCAGGTTTATAAAATCTTTACCTCCAGCAATATCTTGGTAAGTTGTACCTATTCTATGTTTCAGCAGGTCTACATTACAGGCTCTTAAAAGAGGTACTGATAATCTTATGTATTGCTGCAGGATACATTCTTATTGAACTCATTCATAATTGCATAGATTTGTGTATTTTCTTTCCTAGTTTTGATAAGGCTGGCTAAATTTTTTTGCCAGTTTTATTGGATCATTCATCAAAGAACCAATTCTTCAATCCATTTTTTTGTGTTGTGTTCTTTGTCTCTATTTAATTCATCTCTGTTTTTTCTTTTTTTTACAGTAATTTTTTATCCATTTATATTAGGATATTGTACAAGTTTCAAAGCTAATAAAACCTTGGTGCATGTATTTAAAGCATAACAAAATAACTGCACAAGCTCCATGTTACAGCACTACTGAAATTATGCATCTGTGGGTTATAAACAATACATTCATTTTAAACATTTAATGTGACTTAACATTTTGGTTAAAATGAATATGGTAAATGTCAACAGCAACACCTGAATACCTGGATACAAGAGAGGTGTTTTGTAATAGATACTATATAAAAAGGTAAAGCATTCATGAATTGACTGTAAAATCTTACTAAATTTACAGTCACGGCACACTGTTGAACACTTAATTTACACAGGGATACCCTTTATTTGCTGCTCCTAAACCTCAGCATGCAAAACAGTTACCCCACATTTTCCCTGAGTAACTGGTACCAACACCTAAAAAAGGTTTAGAATCAGGTGTACCATTTACTTTACTGCTACAATCAATTGAAACATTTTAATATGAAAAAGTTATAAGCAAAAATATAAAGATAAAACTTCATAGGTGACTTCAAAGAACTTCTTGCCAGGGATGGTGGTACATGCCTGCAATCCCAGCACTGGGGAGGCTGAGGCAGGAGTATCACTGTGAGTTTGAAGCCAGTCTAGGTTACACAGTGAACTCAAGGCCAGCATGAACTAAATAGCAAGACCCTGTCTCAAAAAAAAAAGGATTAGAACCTCTAACCTCCATAATTCTTAGCACCATCCCATTAAAATTAAATTTCTATTTACAAAGCGTTTTCTTCAGGAAAACTATAATCAAATGTATTATAAAAAGATATAATATCTGAAACAGAAAAAATATTTCCCTGGATTTCACTGACCATTAAATTCTTCTTAGCTGTATCTTCTTAGTAAATTGAACATTAAGAAGAAAAGCTTAAGTCTTACAAGTCACTGTGATAAGGTTAAGCTAATGAAGTTTAGGTGCAGGTACTCCCAAAGGTGTAAGAAAAAAGAAAGTATCTTTTAACCACAGGGAATTTCATTGCAGTCATTTTAATATGACATTAAAATGAACATGACATTAATGGTTAATAGAAAAACTCTTCCTGTACTTGGGAAAAAAATCTGCTGACACTTGGTATAAATGTTATGAGTCACTAGAATCTGGGAAATACAATACATTCAGCCCTCATACAAATGACCGACCAGGTTTTCCTTAGCTTATTTAAAGATAAAATTATCCTTCAGGTAGCATACCCAACCAATTGCATTTTTAAAATACATTTTTGCCCTTTATATTTCTAAAATTTACAAATAAATGATCTAAGAAAAATATTTCGTGAAAAAAACAAAAGTAGTTGCATGAGCTAAAGGTAGGTGCTCTCTGAATCAGGCTTTCTCGTTGGCGGGATAACCCATTCCAGGGCTTTCTAGTGGCACACAGTCCCACAGCCACGGCTGTCACTCCACCCTTTAGCTTCGCCATTCTATGGGAAACCGGTTGCTGCTAATATGAAGACATCTGAGGGACGTGCATCTCGGTATCTGCACAGCAGCATTTGCTAACCTCTGCCCATTTCCTAGAACTAAATTAGGCATTACCATCTCTCATCTTCATGCACAAATATAGTACTTTCCTCAAAAACTTCCTAACAGAAAGGTTAATGTCATAACAGTTCTGGCTATAGTACTGGACAGTTTTCATTTCCTTAAACGTATTCTAAGATCATAACCTTGAATTGAGGCTACATCAACATTTACAGGTACAGTGTAACACACATTCTTTCTTCTCTTAAATATATACACATGCATACAAGAGAACCCAAATTTTAAAAAGTTAAAAAATGTTTTCAATTCAAGAAAGTGTTGCTATATCTTTAAAAGGGAAATGTTCCCGGAAAATTGGAAACATTATGGGAAAAATGCACACACAATATAAATAGGAAAGCAACTTAAAGAATACAAAAATTCCTGAAGAAGACCAATCAGAACTATAACAAAATCTTTAAGAAATGCTTATATTATAGTGTACAATTATGAGTTAAAATACATTTAGCCTTATAAAGAAATTGAAATATAGTACTTCAAGATTATTCAAATAGTTTCCAAATGTACAAACAATAAAAACAGTCTTGAGCAATGTGCAACTTTTAAAACCATTACACCAGCCAAAGAAATCCTTAACCACTTTTTAAACAGATTCATTCATACCATTTTAATATAGACATTTTAAATAGAATGTTGAAACTATTAAAATATATATTCTTCAGTGTCTTGCTCATATTTTGTCCCCAATCTTCTCACAAATTCAAAACTGAATTTTAAGCTAAAAATTTGATTGTCAGCTACTTTATGCTTACATTTCTTGTAAGAAATATATCTGAAAGCTATAATGCTAAGAACTAAGATGTCCACTTCAAACTAAAAGTCCATAAATGACTACAAAAAGCAAACAAGTCAAATATTCTTGTAAGTTTTCAGAATGTTTAAATCATTCTTAAAAAGAGACATTTTCAAGGCACAAAGTATATCATACCTAATTATGAAAACACCTAGTTTCCTAACCTTAGGGCAATTATAACTAAGAAAACTCTGTATTCCCTGTGTGGCCGATCTGCAGATATTTCCTCAGGTTTTGCATCTACCTTAATGTGTAGAGGACACAACTTTGTTATTTTGGGGCCAGGGAGATAGCTCAATAGAATAAGTGCTTGCCTGGAAAATGCAAGGGCCTGAGTTCAATCCCAGCTCTGCAAAAATAAATAAATAAATAAATGAAACAACTTCATTATTTGGCACTGACACTTTAAGCACAATTTATTATCAAAAAATGTACTGCAAACTTGTATTAATTAAAACATAGTGGCTCTCAACCTAAAATCCTTCGGTGAATACTATCCTGGACCACTTTCTTTGCTAACATGCAGTCTGGTTATCCTGAAATCATTAGGGCTTGCAAGAGGGTGACTTAAATGGTGCAAAATGAAGCCTATATAAAAACTGGTTAAGGATTCAAAGAATATTAGCTCTGAAATATCAATCTTAACACCCAGACAAGAAGAGGGAGGTATGATCTTCACAAAATACTTAATTATTCTGGTTATGTTCTCCATGAGTTCACATGCTTAGCTGCTTGCAGTGCATGCGTGCACGCTTTTTGCTGCATCGTACACATAGGTGATTTCTGGTCGCTCCTCTGGATCTGGGTTGATGCACATATTTACTAACTGTCGCAGTTCCTCTGCATAGTGATCTGAAGGAAGAGGTGAGTAGTCACACTGTTCTATCTTCTTACACCGTTCCTTCTGTCAACATAGAAAGGACTCTGTTATGTAGCCTTCTCAAACAGTAGACAGCCAAGAGACCAGATGTCAGATTTGAAGTTCTATCCATTTTCATGTATCCTCTCTGGAGACATGTACTAAGTAGTATCTACTAAAGAACGTGCAGCTGTGCTTTTGGAGCTAAAAAACTGACTAAGCCCAAGATCTCCAAACTTTAGCACTCCAGTGGCTGTAATGAACACATTTGCTGGTTTTATATTTCTATGCATGACTCTTCAAGAATGCATATGTTCCAATGCACTGCAATGCTGAACAAAGTACTTCCAAACAGTTCTTTCAGGAATTAGCCTCTTCTGTTTTTTAAAATGCTTTATCGTTCTAGATAGATCACCAGCATCTGCTAATTCCAAAACTATGTTTAGTTCATCATCTTCAATGAATGATGCATAATATTTAATTACATTTGGATGGTTGAGTTGCTTGAGGAAATCTATTTTTTTAATGCAATCAGCAGGCACTTTAGCATCCATTAAATAAAATATCTGCACTTTTTTAAAGCTACTGGTACTCATTTAAGAGGTAAGATGCTCTATAAACTTTTACAAAATGGTCCAGACCAATTTTCTATTCAAAAGTTGGCTAAGGTATTATAGCCCATAATTGTTCATCCATTTGTTCGAAGCAACAGAAACTTTAAAATTCAGCCAGAGCAAGCAGAAAGGCCACTGGGCCTCGGGCAAGGCTGTGGGCCCTAGCCAGGCAGCCACCTTCTGGCGTGCCATCCCTGCGGCCGCTGCAGGCACCCAGTGCATGGCCTGGCGCGGCCCCAAAGCGAACCCAGAGGCGGCGCATCCTCGTGTGGCTCTGCTCCTCCTCCTGCTCCTCGTTCTGCTCCTCACACGGACGCCTCTGTCAGGTGTGTAAACATCCTGGCGCCCCCAAGAGGCGCTCATTTATTTTTGGCGGAACTGGGGATTGATCTCAGGATTGAACTCAGGCGCTTGCACTTGCAAGGGACGCGCTTTGTTTTTTTCATTTAATTTACTTTAATTTTCATGTATTTGGTTGTTACAGGGTCTCACGACGCAGCTCGGACTTGCGGTGACCCTCCTGCTTTCGGCCTCCCCAGCGGTGAGATCACAGGGTGGGCCATTTCCGGCCTGCCCTGGGGGTGGGGCCAGCGCGGCCATGTGGCGCGGGGGATCAAGCCGCACTTGCCTAAGTTTGCCTAAGCAGGTGCTTTAGTCCGCTGAGCTATCTCACCAGCTCCTTATTTCCATTTTAATCATGTATTTTTCTCAATCTTAGTTCCTTTGATCTTTACTGCTGGTCACTCAGCTCAGGGTACTGGCCTTGGAGCAGCAGCCAATAACTGCTTGGAGGCGGGCATTGCTGCGTTAGCCAATCAGAGCAAGGCGGGCCCTGTGGCTGGCCCAATCACGTGGGAGCGGGCGGGCTTCTCTGGTATCCACGCTCCCTTGGAGGTCTCGCGCTCTAGCTGGGAATCCTGCGTTGGACTCCAGGCGTTTCTTCTCGGCTTTTCCTGTGCCATGCTGCGTCGAGAGGACCCTGGGCGACCCTCAGGAGGCCACAGCATCGTGAGGATAATGGTAGAGAGTGGGATGCGGTGGGAGGCAGTGGCGGGAAGCAGCTAGGAAGCCCGCGCTCTGCAGGCCTCCGCCGTTGTCCTCGTGGTGCCCCCCACCCTCCATCCCCGTTTCTTTTCCGCTTTGGTCCCTGTGGCCCCTCTTCTCCGTCTCCCCTAGGAGACCCCAGCAGGTTCAGCGCGGGCTGGGGCAGCCCTGCCCGCCACCCTGCGTGTTCCTGGGCAGGGCGACAGTCGACGTGGGGGACCCTAATCAGGTGAGGGGTCTGGCACGAGGCCTCAAAGCAGGCCGGTTCCTAGCCTCGGCTCCTCTTCGTAGCTGACCCTGGGGACCCCAATTTCATAAGCATCTGCGATGCAGTCTCAAACTTGCCTTCCGTTCAGCTCACAGTGAAATCTAAATGTCCACTATTGCCTCACATTCCTAATCCATGATGGTGCCGACAAAGGCAATGAGAACCAACAGATATTTTTAACACTGGTAGGGAAGAGACTTGGTGGTGGGGCATTTGCTGAGCATGCACTGAGGAAAGTGTTATGGGTCACTCACTGTAGGAACCAGATCAGCCAGATAGGAATTTGAGTAGAGCCTTTTATTTACTGAGCTCAGCTCTGTCAGTCATTTTTCAAGCAGAAGACTGATCGGCACCCAAACGTATTAGCAGGGGGGGGGGTATTTTATAACAAAATCACATCCAGTTTAGTAAGCGAATTTGTTATCTAGCACAGAACAACAGAAGACTATATTTACTTGACACAGCTGCAAACTGATCCTAACTAAATATCTTTTATAGCATAGTGATAAGCATATATTTGATAAGATATATCTTAAGCTGAACACGTTACAGGAGATGGTTAGGGAGGGAGCTTGTTGCCATGACAAGAAACCGTTATTTATTGTTGAATAGCCTTGAGCTGACAGGGAGAATACATTTTTTAGAGTAGATAACAGGAAGCACAGGATTTTTAAAAATAATTTTCCACAGTTAAAGCACAAAATTCTGTTATCCCTTTACAGAGAGAGCAACATAAAACCAGACTCAGTTATCAGGTGCCACCTCTGCCCAGTACACCCCTTCTCATTAGAGTGCAGAGAGCAGTGGAGGGCATCTGAGCACGCAGCAAGGCCCCTGAGCGCTCCATGCTAAGGACAACTTCCCCCAGCGTCAGAGTGCTGAGCCCACGCTGAGATATTCTTTGAACTGCAGCGTCTGCAAGGACTTGTGATTGGCAGGAATGGAAAGGGAGGGGGTAACAGCTTATATGACTGCTTAGGTTTTATATTGTTTGTAGACATTGTTTTGAAAATTGAAATTCTGATTGAGGTGGACTTAGCTAGAGCCCCAGAGTTAAGCTCTGCAGGCATCACAGTAGTTCAAGATAAAGGAGTTTTCTATTTAAGGAGGAATGGTTCAGGGCAAGAAAAAGTTAGAGGGGGGTCATGTTAGAGGGTTCCACACTCAGCCCTTGCAAGAGACAAGGCCTGATCCTGAGGTTTTGCTATGGCAAAAAGAAACACTGAATGACACCCAGGATTTAGAAGCAGATTTATTTACCTCAATGGATGCAGATCATTCCTGACATATCAGACCCTGAATTCTGGTGGTCTGGAACTTACGTAGGACAACCACGTAGGACGTACACAGGCAAATGGCTTGTCAATTGGGGATTGGTCCTGATCATATGCTCCATTGTAACCAGTTATGCATTAGTGACCAGTCTTTTATTCTGGCCAGCTCAGCCCACCCTAGGAGCACTGCATGTGGTGCTGGGGATAGAACTTTCAGGGTCCCAGAGCTTTACCAAAGCTTGCCTAAGCAGGTACTTTAGACTGCTGAGGTATCTCACCTGCCCGTCGCCAGCCTTTTCTGATAAACAAAAGTCCAAGGAACTGGAAATGGAACTATTCCCTGGGCTACTAACTGAAGTGTACTGCCTGGGCTGGGGAGCATCTTTTGCTACAGTTTAGACTGCTCTTGGGTTGATCAAAGGAGGAATTGTGTGCTGGCTCATTTGACAGTGGGTTGAAAACCAGGGCCATGAAGAAGCAGGGGAACTTATTAATGGTAGATAAATGTCTTCTGGTATTACTGATCAGACAACCTGATCATTTTTGAGGGAACTGAAAAGTGTGGAAATGCCTGGCCTTGCTGGGGGCTGACAGATTAGGTAGACACCAATATCTAAGTGTGATGGGAGAACACTTCTTCAGGAGCCAAAGGATTGCAGATTGTGGTTGATCTTTTTATTGCACAAGAGATAAAACTCTGGCCTTTTGTTCTCCCTTGCATTCCCCATCTCTTTTAATTTCTTCTGTTTTGGTTTTGAGTTTTGAGACCAACTCTTACTAAGTTGTGCAGTCTGGACTGAACTTTGCATCTGCTTTCAGCTGCCTGGAGTGCTGAAATGACAGGCATATGCCAAGAGCCTGACTGACGTGTGGCCCCTTTAATAGCCACTGTTACCCAGGGCACAGGCCTGGGGGAGTCCAGCATCAGGAGTGCCTGGTGGTGTCCACCTAGCATGCCAGCGCAGGAGAGACTAGCACAGCACTGCCATAGCACCGGGGCCAGCCTGGACATCAGATTGAGACCCTGCTTAAATAGGGAATCCAAATCCTGGAGCTGAATCTTCTTCCAAGAGTAACTTGTCTAACATACTGATGGCCCTGAATTCAATCACCCAACCTGAAGAATAAGAGAAAAATAAGAGTGCAGTGGAAAACTGACTTTGACTTTGGAATTTTATATAACATTTTCCCCTTGGTGGTGTGTTCCGGGTGGCAGCAGTGGTCAGTGCTCTGTAACGGAATGTTAAGGGAAAATAGCCTGGGATTCACACAGCCCTGTGTTCAGTAAAGTGTGTAGGACAGTTATTATGCTGTCATGAAGTAGGCTTTGTGTTGCAGACATTTTCTTTAAATTAATGTGTCTCTGCTGAGCGATTTCAAAGGAGCCCAAGGTCAGTGCTGATATTTGCTAGATTAGGTGTATTTAGTGCACTTTCACAGAGTATTTTGCTTATTTCCTTTGACCAAGGTATTTTTCTTTCTAACTGAAGCTGCATATGTATATTCATTATTTTGGCTCTGTAAAGTGCTTTTTCTCTAGAATAGGACACTGGGCAGGTTATTCTGAGAACTGGTCACAAGGGCGTTACAAGTAACATTTGGGTGATGTTTTCTGTGTTGGGTTGCATTACTTTGACTTGGTTTGTTAGTATTTTCCTGTATTGCAGTCAGGTGCACCGCGCTGCTCATACTGCCCAGCTTGCACAAGGGACAGGATAGAAATTGCCAGTGAACAGGCACCAGTCTATAGATTGACCCCCAGATGGCCAGCTTGTTTGATGTGAAGAGAGTATAATTCCGTTTTTGTTGTAATTTGTACTGATTCTCTCAAAACTTCTTTCATCCTTGCAGAAAATGATTCAAGTTTTACCTCTGACTCTCTTCCCTTGTCCTCTGCAGGGTCTTGCTTGCCCTTGGTGGGTGGAATGCCTGTCTGTCCCTTCGTGTCATCTGCTAAGATGTGGGCTCTTTCCATTTTGCAATGACTTATGTCTGTCCAGGTAGAGAGGCTATGTGACTGTGTTATGTGTTTCGTAAATGCTGGGTGGAATCTGTACAATCCCTTTGAGCTCTGAGTTTTCTCCTCTGTGCTGAAGTGATTTATGTTGATAACTTGTATGAGCCTGCAGGAATGGCCTTGGGGAAAGGCACAGCAGAGAGAAACCTTGAGCACTGTGGCCCGCCCTCTGCATTCCCTGCTGGGATCTGCTGGTCTCAGTCGGGTAGGTTTTGCCCAGGAGACATGGTGACAGGAATGAGAAAGATAGGCAAGAGGACAAAAGCTGGGCTAGGTAGTTACAGTGTGCATAGCAGGCAAGACTCACATGCCAGAAGAATGAAACGGAAGATTATTTACATTTTTGCAAAGTTAGCAACATGTGACACAAGGTTGCCTAGCACTAGTAGGGCATCAACCGGTAAGGGTGTTTATCTCGGGACCCAGGTCACACTTGTTTGCTTCAGGCACTGAGGCCTAGTCCTGTCTACACCTGTGACTGATTTCCCAGCTTCCTCTGCTCCCAGCATCCCCAGTGTGCATTGCCACAGAGCACCAAGCAGTGACGGGGCTCCTTCTGACTTTACTCTAGTGGTGTCAGGAGGCAGCTCACTTGGGGAGGCCAAGGACAGTGCGCATGTGCAGAGCCCGTGTCATGTTAGAGCCTCGGGCTGCTTGAAGAGCTGGAGAGGTGGTGGCCCTGCTGGTCTTTTTGGCTCCTTCAGGACACCGTTCATTGAGGAGGTTATGTGTCCCAGGCATCTGCAGAGTCGATGGACTCAGCCACCAGTGACTCCATGCTTCTGAGCACATGTGCACATGGCATGACATCTCATTTAGCTTTTCCACAGTTATGGAAAACGAGGCTAGAGAAAGCCTCGCAGGTGGTGTGAGTGCTAAGCTTACCTATGGGGGACCCTGCACACAACATAATGGAGGACAGAGGCTTGCTCTTAACCCTGTTTTCTCTTGCTGCGTTTGCTGTTCCCTGCCACTTGGAAGAGTTGCCCCTGTTCCGTGCCAGCCTGCCTGGGAACGAGCTGATCGTGGACTCAAACCTCCACAAACTGTGAGCTGGGTGTCAGGTATTTTGTCTCAGCAGTGAGAGGAAAGTAACAAAGACTGGAGCCTTCCATTTGATGATACTGCTTTTATTTGAATGACTCAGTCATGCAGCAGTGTAATGTATAGTAACACACAGCAGGATACTGTGCAAACACCAAAGCTCTCAGTTCAGCACCGCAGACGAAAGCCACCATAGGACTGCACGGCTGTTCACATTCCCGTGTGGTAAGTCTAAATACGGGGTGTGTCTCACAGTGGCAGCTCATGGGTCAGCACGGTGTAGCTCAGACTGAAGTCCTAATAGCCACAGAGCGGGTAGATCTTCTCGAAGGAGTATATGTATTTGGGAACTTTCCTGTGATTTTTTTAAACATGTTAGAAAATCTCTCTGTTATCATCTCGTACTTCTCGAAGTCCAAGTAGAGATTGGTTTTCATATTATCATTAGTGGCTGCTGAATAATCTCGTCTTTCTTTCTGTGTGGCTCCTTTGAGTAGGATTATTTTTTGGTTTTGGTGCCGGGGACCGAACCCAGGGCTTCCAGCTTGCCAGGCAAGAACTCTACTCCTGAGCCAAATCCCCAGCCCCAATAATAATTTTGTTGGGTCAACTTTTTTTTTTTCCTCTCTCTTTCTTTTCTTTTCTTTTTTTTTTTTTTTTTTTTTTTTTTTTTTTTTTTTTTTTTTTTTTTTTTTTTTTTTTTTTTTTTTTTTTTTTTTTTTTTTTTTGGTGGAACCAGGGATTGAACTCATGCTCTTGCGCTTGCCAGGGAAGCATTTATTCCACTGAGCCATCTCCCCAGCCCTGTGTGGCTCCTTTGAGTACTTCATCATAATTCACTATTTTGTCCTCATTTTCATACACTATGGACATTTCTGTAATTTATAAATTCTGCACACATTTTAAAGTATTTTTGTCTGCAATCTTTTTGAGAATTTTATGTCATTGTTGAATCTTATTGAAGTTTTGAACTAGTTTGGATAGCTTATCCAGCCTCATACTTGTTTCCTTTAAATTCAGTGCATTGGGAGTGAATTTGCTGTGAGTTCTTGGTTCATTTTTCTTTGCACTCATCTAATTTCTTCATCCCCTCTATAAGCGTTTTGGAGAGTTGCCCTAACTGTTATAGTGTATTCTCTTTGTGAACTTTTGCTCTGCCTTAACAGAGTTGGGAAACCTCAGGGATCTTCTCATGCTGTGTACCCAATGCTTCTGTGTATGTATGTCTTGAGGATATCTGTCTGTCTGTCTGTCTACCATTTATCTACATCTACGTATCTTATATGTCTATTTATATCTATATAACTTTTTCATATATAACCCCTCTTCTTTCCAGGTTGGGGTCTACTACAGTGAAGAGCTTGTAATTTATATCAGTTTTTCTGTGTAAAATGTTGTCTCTCTGTGAAGTCTTTAAGTGATGTTTTTCTTACCCTGTGTTTTGCAGAGATAATTACTTTGGTTATAAGAGCATCAGTCTTTCAGAGATACCCGCTAGGGTTGTATACCTGCCAGCCTTTTGGTCTGTCTCAGCATTTAGCCACCTTTATTTGTTAGGTAGCAGTGTTTATAAGACCCCAGACCCATAAACGTCAAAGTGGTTGCTGTATGTCCAGGTACTTGCATGTATAGGACACCAATTGATCACAATGTCTTATATTTCCTTAGCTAAACTATTATAGTTAATGATTAGAGTATCAAGCACAGGGCCAGTGAGATAGCTCAGCAGACTAAGCACCTGCTTAGGCAAGCACAGGGACGAGGGTTTGATCCCCTGCCCCATATGCTTTGCCGGCCCCATCCCCGGGGCTCGCTGAGCCTGGCAACCCAGTCTGGGCATGCTGGTGCATGCTGCAGTCCCAGCACTGGGGAGACTGAAAACACGAGGATCACTATGAATCTGAGCTGCATAGTGACACCCTGTACCAAATTTATAAATGGAAAAAACAAAATGGTAACAAGCACAAACTCCTTAATGAACAGCTGTGAAAAACCTGTATCACTTTTGACCATAGGACCAAGTTCTGTGATTACAGAACAAAGTAAGACACACACACACACACACACATACAGATACTGTAGATGTCTATGTAATAGAATATTTGAGCAATTTTGCTTCCTTTCAAATAGAACAGTATGCAGCTATAGTAAGATATGTATACATTTTTTAAAATTTTAAGTTACCTTTCTAT
Source organism: Ctenomys sociabilis (assembly GCA_004027165.1). Taxonomy (NCBI): domain Eukaryota; kingdom Metazoa; phylum Chordata; class Mammalia; order Rodentia; family Ctenomyidae; genus Ctenomys; species Ctenomys sociabilis. The sequence goes on from PVKA01011270.1 coordinate 17,179, forward strand.
ATTACCTGGAATAGCTTTGCAAGTTTTCTTGAATGGCTTTTTTTTCACCTAGCCCTTGTTGATAGACACTTATGTTGCTTATAATAATTCGGTGCTACAAGTACGGCTTCAAGAAGTGAAGGTGCATATCCATCAGTCCACATTTGCATAATAAAATAATCTCTTGTAAGAGAAATTGCCATTTTAACTGATGTAATTTTGATATAAAATTTAATGCATCATTTTAAATTGCATAAAATTTGCTTCAATTAATACCTCACTCAACAGTGAAAGAGACTCCAAAATTTATTTTTGTTTTTATTTTTTTTAATTTATATTAAAGAACAAATAGCAATGAGACAATTTCAAGACAAATTAACAGGACAGATTCAATAAATTAATACATTGCAAACTTTTTGTAATGTTTTCATATTGTACAAGGTGCATACATGATATACTTACAGACATTTATTATAGCAGATGTCTCTAATCAGTGAGTTGAGTGTAGCTGTTTACTTATCTTATTTTTATACCTGAATTATATCACAGATTCAATAATTAGTACTTTCTACCTTATTTTCCTAGTGGTTGTCCATAGTACTAGAAGCCTACATAATATCTTGTCCAATCACTATTATAGTTAATGATCTGCAGGTTCATAAGGGTAAGTGGTGTGACTACAGAAGCATGCAGGAAAATGGAATAGGTTATACACAAATTAAACCATGGAAGATGGGAGGAAGACAGTAAGATTAATGTAGGAGGTCCTATTAAAGAGTAAAGGTAATTTAGCAGTATTAGATAACAGGGACAAAAGCCCAAGTAGGACGAAGATTAATACAACAGAATGGAGATTAAACTAGAACAGTAAGAAAACATACTAAGCATGTTGGCAGAGAAGTAGCAAGGGAAAAAGAGGATGAAAAGGAGGACTTATTCAAACAAATAAAAAGTTAAAATTTGAAAAGAGGAAATAAGGAGAAAGGAGAGAAAGGACAGCACGAGGGGCCATTGCAGCCACCACCAGTGTGTGGTTCCGGAGCCATGCGGGGACCGACCCCACCGCCTCCTTCTCACCACCAGTTGTCTGCATCCTCAGACTCGTCCTGGAACTGTTCAAGCATGGTGGATTACTATGAAGTAAGCGTTTATGTTTTTTCCAGTGTTTAGTAATGAAAGATGTGCATTAATGGTTCAATACAAATTTAAGGAAAAGAAATAGGATTGGTGATGCAATTTCCAACTCCACTGATAGTAAATAATAATACCAGTAACAACAATGGCAATAAATACCAATAGAGGAACAAAGAAAGCAATTTGGTTAAACGAAAGAAAAGAGAAAAAGCAATGACAACAACAAATTCCTGTATGTTTCCAACAGAGTGTTTTTTTTTTCCCTGAGCCTGAAGTCTTTCATCTTACATGTCACATTCCTCTTTGTCACTCTTTATATTCTGTTGGTTTGTGTGGAGATCTCAGCTCACGGGGTGCCCTGCCTGTCAACCACTGTCCATAGTATCCCAGCAGGCCAGGAAAGATGTGGAGCATTCACTGAATTCTGAGGCTCCTGACATGGATTCCTGCTGGCTGCAGGTTAGTGTTGGGTACCTGATATGTACCCCACTGTCTGTGAGACCAGCTCAGGACTCCAGGTGGAGGCTTGTGTCACTTTGGGACACCCAGATAAGACAGAGATCCTCCCAGGACTGACTCGGGGAGTTCCAGCATGTGTAGCGAGGGTGCTGGTTGCTAGGTGTGCAGCAGGCCTCCAGCGCATCAAGGAAAACAGACCTCCATTCCTTGCTGCTAACCAGGCAGGGGACAGGCAGGGACTCACTAAGACTCTGGTGAAGTCCAGGGTAGAGACTCCATGGTGTTCAGAAGGGGGTAGCATGCCAGGTGCTGAACATACACTGCCACAGTTCAAGTGTATTGGGCAGAGACTTATGTGTGAGAGCTGGTGCAGAGTCAGGTGAGCCAGGTGCTAGGTGTAGACTCAGAGCAGACCAGTACTAGCTCTGTGTGCCAGATGCATGACTTCGGTGGTGCGGGGTAAACTTCAAGTCCCAATGGTGACTCAGGTGTGCCCATGGTCCAGTACTAAGACTACATGAGCAATGTTCATTCATTTATCTCCTCAGACTGAGACTAGGCAAGGGGAGAGTGCACCTTGCCTGATACTGATCATTGACTTGTGCTGTGTTTTGGGGAAAGTGCTTCCTCCTCAGGGTTTGGAGAAAAGGCAACGGGAAGAAAGGGGCTCAGATATCCCTGAGTTTATCCTCTGACTCTGGACTCGGGCATATACTTTGGCTCTCTCCAGATATTTAAGAAATTCTCAAAATAGCTGTACCTATGGAGTGTGAGGGTGGAGGCCCTGTAGACTATCTCCCTTGGGCTGATTCCCATGTTTTAACTACTGTCTATCTGTTTTATTCAATCTGGAAGTCTCTTCTTTCAGATTTTTTTTTCTTTTTGTATCAGAGTGTATGTCCCTCTTCTTCCAGTAATCCACATTATTAGTGGATCTTCTCAGAACCTCTCAAATGTGACCTCTTTTTTCAGCCATATTGGATCTGTCTTCAATCTCTAATTTTTAAAGTTTTTTTTCATGTACTTTTCCTTGATTTTTTTCATTCCAATATGATGCAAGATGTTTCTTTACATGAGTTTCCTTGGAACTTGATAAGATCTTTGTTGCTGGTGTGAACGTGTTGGTAAATTGTACTTGTGATTTTGAGATTGTATGCCCTGCAGCAATTGGATGAAGTATTCTGCAATACCCAGTGAATCCACTTGAAGGACTCACTTATTCTTTTTTGTGTGGGCATATGCATGTGTGTGTGTGTGTGTGTGTGTGTGTGTGTGTGTGTGTGTGTGTGTGCTCATGTTGTTCAGGCTAGCTTTGAGCTCGCTGTGTTTCTGAGGCTGGCCTAGAACTCAGTGCTCCTACTGCTTTAGCATTCCAAGTGGTGAAATTGCATGCCCAGTGGTATCATTGATTTTTAACTATATTTTAGGACAGGGTCTACAGGGTGTTCAGGGTCTCACTGTGTAGATCGCACTCCTACTGGTCCTCCTGTTTCTAGCTTCCCAAGTGCTCGGATTACAGGAGAGCACCACCACTACCAGTCTGGATCACCATCTCAGCGTGCCCTGGGTGGGCAGGGCTGGCATGGCAGGCCCGGAGATTGAACTCCTGGCTCCTGCGTCTGCCTAATGAGGCAGTTTAATCCACTGAGCTATTGGACCAGGCTATAACTGTAGATTTTTTTTCTCATTAATTTTATTGAAAATCAATAATTATATAACATAGTAAAAGTTATAGACAAATACTGAAATGTAAAAAATATAAGATATAGACAGAATGAATTACATTCTGCAAATTACATTCTACAGTTTACACATTGCAAATAAATTATTTATCAACTTAAATGAATATAACAGTAAAAAATCAGCCAAAATAAAGAAGAATTTACAAATCAGTCATATAATAGTTCACTGGGCCAAAATCAAGAAACTTATATTCATATAATTACAATTCTCAAAGTAGAAAGAGGTAGGCAATAAATATTTAAAGATTTAGAATTTCTGAATTTAGTTGAATTTATAACACCACATTTCCAAGAAAAATGAACCTTTTTTACAAGAAATTTGAATAAAATCATACCAAGATACACAAAAATGAAACTGTCCAAAACTTATTGTAAAGGAAAAAAATCATTAAAGCATATACATAAAAATATTAGCTATGGAAAACAAAATTAAATAGCATCTTATTCCACATTAGAAAAAAAAGAAGTGTGTAAGAAACTAGATTAATTCAAAGGACTGGGAGGGGAAAGATCTGTGCTCATTGAATTTTAGGGTTAGCAAACTTACCTTTGAAAACTAAAAGTAAAATATTTTCCAGTTATACAAACTCAAAATATTCTAATACCTCCAGATGTAACATACAGGAAATAACAAAGAGCATAATCCAGAAGGCAAGAGAAGTTGCTGTACGCTCCTGGATAAAGGATAAAGATCTCTTAAAATGATAGTTATGCAGGACAGTGTAAAGTATATTAGGTGAAAACATTTAAAAGGTCTTTGAAGGTTTTTACAAAACAGTATCAATTTTATGTCGGGTTATATACATTTGTGTGTGTGTGTGTGAGAGAGATAAGGAAGAAATAATATAAAGTCAATGGAAAGTGGAAGTATGCATTTTAAAGTTTCTAATACTAGAAGAAAGTACTATACCATGTCTTTTAAGTACATTGTAAATCAAAGATACAGTACAAATCTTAAAGCAAAATTAAGATTAAACAATATTCAGAAAATTAAATATTAATTAAAAATTAAATATTTCTTTTTAAATTAAATATTTCAAAACAGTTCAGCTAGGAAAAAGTTTTCAGGTAGTAAAGAATTACTAAGAATAAAACATAAGATAAATACTGGAATGGCAAGTATCTGACCAGCACTTCTCACAGTTTGGGGATAGGATATCGCACAAAGTTCTAGTCTGTTGTGGACATGGACAGGTCCATGATGCATACTGGTGGCCAGGTGTCACTTGTGGGACTGAGCTACAGCTGTTTTCTTGGTATCCACCCTGTAGACCTGGATAGAATTATTCCTCATAGGGTGCAGGAGAAGTCCATTTATAGAATACGCTGATGGAAATCTTTTGTTGCTGTATACAAAAGAATAACTGAAAGACTGCTGTTGCATATCTCTTATTCTCCTGTTTGTTTGCCCTATTTGGTGGGTTCTTTCCATTCTCATTCATGGAGTTGTGGTCATTTTGATCCTTCTCTAGAATATCTTTTAGTAGTCTGTGTACAGTTAGCTTTGTCATCATAAAATTCTTTAGTTGTTCCTTGTCATGGAAGTATTTTCTTCTCCATTATACTTAAAAGAGTTTTGCAGGTGTATTAGTCTGGGTTGGAATTTGTTTTCTTGTAAGACCTGTAGTACTTTGCTCTATGCTCCTCTTGACTTGATGGTTTGTGAAGAGAAATCTACCATTATTCTGATGGGTTTTCTCTAGAGGTGATCTGTTTCTTTTCTTTAGCAGCTTTTTTCCCCTAGTGTTCTGTTCCTGTGTTGAATTTCTGGGATCTTGATTATTATATGTTTGAGTGTGTTTTTAATTAGCTTGATGTTGTTTGGAGTTCTATATACTTCAGTTACGTAAATGTCAGTTTCCCCATATTTGGGAAGTTTTCTGCTATTCTGGCCATATTCTTTTTATATCATTTGTGTTAACTCCTTCTTTCTCATTGATGTCTATTATTCTTATCTTGCATATGTTGTATCATCTTGTATATGTTGAATTATTTTTTCCTGCATCCTGGTTGTTTTTTTTAAGAGTTTTTTTTTTTTTTTTCTTAGCTTATCACTAGCTGCAATTGTGTCTTTATGGTCTGAAAATCTATTTTGACTTTCATTGAAGTGGTTTTGCAGCTTGTGATTGAGGTTTTAATTTCCTGTATGGAACTCTGAATCTGCTTCATGCATTCTATTTCTTTCCTATACTGTTCATTCAAAGATTCTACCATTTTTCTATTTTCCCCTATTTTTTATCAATATCTTTAAAAAAATAATTTATTGAGAAAGAGGTAGCAATGCGACAGCTTCAAAACAGGTTAGTAGGACAGTTACAATAATATATTGCATATTTTTGTCTTTGTAGTAGTTATTCATAGTACAAGATGCAGACATGATATCTTCTCTAAACACTAATCAAAACTTTCTTCTCATTGAGCTAAAAGAAAAATACATGTGTATCTATACTATTTTGTATATACAGATATATATGTGTATATATCTTTTTCACTACAAGATGGTCTTTCATTTATATCCCCATTTTGTTTATTTTTGTCAGAGATGTGCATTCCATTGCCATTCATATATTCTAAGTGCATGAACTCAGCAAAGTAATTCAATATAGTCCAGTAGTCTGTAATAGTAGTTGGTTATCCACACGACTGGCAGTGTCAGTTGTTGACTTGAGCTTTTTACAACTCAGCATATTGATAGGGCTTTACATTTTATACCTCATTATTACACTTTTCTTCTGGATAGTTAAGACTAAGATAAAGCAAGACCTATAATAAATTTGTATCTCACAAGGTCAGTCAAAACCCCTTAGGACTTATCCCAAAACCCTATACTACACTTTGTAGAACCTGTGTCAGTGTCAGCCATGTAGATGAGGCATGGCCATTGCTTGACCATTTACTCTCTGTGAAAGCTTCAGAGAATGCTTTCTCTCCATGTGACTCTCCTTAGGCACACTCTGCATCATCGATCATGACACAACTGAGGTACATGATGTTACAGTACAGGTTCTCCTATGTCCTGAGTCTTCAATGACCTTGAAGGGCTAGGCCCAAGGTGTTGGCTACCCTTATAGCCTTTCTTTTTCTCTAATTTTTTGGTCTGCAAACTTAATTTGTTAACCCTAGAAGAGAAGCTTAATGATATTGTTACCCTAGAACACAGGCTTTTGAGCTTTAACGTCAGTATCTGTCGCAATATCAAATACCTGAGACATAACATGGAACATGTACTTTATGTCAGTTGTTAATATGCTAAACTCTAAATGTGCACAGACTTTGTTCTCTTAATTTTTTTTTTTTTTTTTTTTTTTTTTTTTTTTTTTTTTTTTTTTGTGGAACCAGGAATTGAACTCAGGCTCTTATGCTTGCCAGGGAAGCACTTATTCTACTGAGCCATCTCCCCAGTCCCTGTACAGACTTTAAAAAAATATATATATATAAAATAGGAATAAACAATTACATATCCTTACACAGAAATTTGGAAATCTAACCATATACCACATTGTAGCAGGACAGTACAATGACATTTTTTTCCTTGTCTCTTGCTTTCATTTATTACCCTTTTCTTAAAAAAAAAATAAATTTACTTGAGAGACAGTATACCAGTAATTGATATGACATTAGAAGCAAGCTATATTTAGAAGACCAAATGACAGGTATTCCTAGCATGACCCTAGTGTTGTACATTGCTATCTTCAGTTCAGTTGCTTAGTTCACAGGTATCAACATATATAGTTAGTCAGGGTGAGAATCCTACCACTTCACTACTGGTTTCAAAAACCTGCTGAAGACTCTCAGGATCATTACCCTACCCATCTTGTGCATATAAATGTATGGCTTTGCCCTTGTCATGTTTAGCTTTTTTCCTTGTCCTCTCTTTGTTTAATTAAGTTGTTGCTTTCCTTTTAATTGTGTTATAACTTTGTATTTTTATTTCTTCTTTTGAGTTCTTACACTAGGGTGACTATATGATATTTACACATGTGGGTCTGGTTTATTTCACTTATATCTTCAAGTTGCATCCACTTATATATGAGTGCTTTGAGTTTATCATTCTTTATAGGTGAATGATACTCCATTATATAAAAATACCACATCTTTTTCATCCATTCCTCAGGTGATTGGCATTTTGGTTGCTTCCAAGATTTGGCTATCACAAATTGTGCTGCTACAAACATAGTTGAACATATATTATGTTTTCTGTTCTTCTGGGAAAATTCCCAGTAGAGGAATAGCTGCTTTGAATAGTATTTCCAGTCCTAGTTTTTTAAGGAGTCTCTACACTGATTTCCACAATGGTTGTACCAGTCTACTTTCACACCAACAGCAGAGAAGGGTTCCTTTTTCCCTACAGCCCCTCCAACTTTTGTTGTTGGTTGATTTCTTTATCATAGCCATTCTTTCTGAGGTAAGGTGGTATCTCAGTGTTGTTTTAATTTGCATTTCATGAATGGGGAGTTAAGTGGAGCATTTTTCATATATTTATTTGCTTCTATAATTTCATCCTCTGAGAAGTGTGTGTTCTCCTCAGGTGCCCATTTCTGGATTGGGGCTATAAATTTTGGGGCCCTAATGTATGCAGTTCTTTATAAATTCTAGAGAGCAGACCTTTGTCTGAGTGCTTATTAAGACTTTTTCCAAATTTATGAGTTGTCTTTTCACTCTGTTGGTGATTTCTTTTGATGTGCAAAAACTTCTAAATAAGAGGAGGTCCCAGTTGTTATGTCTTTCAAGTATTACCCATGCAATTTGATTTTTATTCCACGAACTATTTTCCAACCCCGGTGTTTTCAAGAGTTCCTCCTACTTTCTCTTCTAGTAGATTTAATGTTTCTTGGAAGACCCCAAAAATTCAACCAAGAAACTACTAGAATTGATACGGAAATTCAGTACCATAGCAGTATACAAAGTCAGTACTCAAAAGTCAGTAGCATTAAACAATAGAAACAATACCTTTTACAATAGCACCGTGCAAAATGAAATACCTTGGGATTCACTTAACCAAGGTAGTCAAAGATCTTTTCAAGAAAATTACAACACCCTAAGAAAAGATATTATAGAGGATTTCAGAAGATTCCATGCTCCTGGATAGGAAGAACCAACATCGTGAAGATAGCCATTCTCCCAAAATTGCTGTACAGATTTAATGCAATCCTTATCAGACTGCCACCAACATACCTCCCAGACCTAGAGAAATCGTTCCTAAAATTTATTTGGAACCACAAACGACCTAGAATAGCAAAGGCAGTCTTGGCCAATAAAGATAAGGCAGGAGGCATCACAATTCCTGACTTGAAATTATACTACAAAGCCACTGTAATAAAATCAACATGGTATAGACCTGAGGATCAATGGAATAGATTAGAAGACGCAGAGGCATCTACGAACACACTTAGCCATCTGATCTTTGACAAAGGGGCCAAACAAGTTTACTGGAAGAAAGATAGCCTCTTTAACAAATGGTGCTGGAAAACATGGCTTTCTACATGCCAAAAACTAAAACTTGACCCTGGTTTATCACCATGTACTAAGCTAAAGGCAAAATGGATTAAAGATTTAAACATTAAAACAGAAATACTCAATCTCCTGGAAGAGAAAGTAGGAGGAACTCTTGAAGACATAGGGGTAGGTAAAGAGTTCATGAACAAACATATTTACACGGGAAGCACTTGAAAGAATCAACAACTGGGATCAACTCTTCTTGAGGAGTTTCTGCAAGTCAAAAGAAATTGTCAATGAAGTGAACAGACCACCCACAAATTTTGAAAAAAATTCTAACTAATAAGCAATCAAAGGTCTGCTGTCTAGAATATGTAAAGAACTAAGATGTAACAGGCCCCTCAGATTTAAAGACCCAATTCAGAAATGGCCATCTGAGATGAATACACACTTCTCAGAGGACAAAATTAAAGAAGCAAATAAATATATGAAAAAATGCTCCACATCGCTAGCCATTCGTGAAATGCAAATAAAAACAACACTGAGATACCATCTCACTCCAGAAAGAATGGCTATCATAAGGAAATCAATCAACAACAGATGTTGGAGAGGTTGTGGAGAAAAGGGAACACTTCTCCACTGCTGGTGGGAATGTAGACTGGTACAACCATTGTGGAGGTCAGTGTAGAGACTCCTCGAAAGAGTAGGACTAGAAATCCCATTCAAGCCAGCTATCCCACTACTGGGAATTTCCCAGAGGAACTGAAAACATTGTATCATAGTGATATATGTGTACCTATGTTTATAGCAGCACAATTTGTGATAGCAAAATCTTGGAAACAACCAAGATGTCTGTCACATGAGAAATGGTTGAAAAAGATGTATTTCTATATAATGGAGTATTACTCAGCTTTTAGGAATGATAAACTTGAAGCATATATATTGAAGTGGATGCCACTTGAACATATACTTGTAAGTGAAATAAAGCAGACTTACATGTGCAAATGTCAGATAGTCTCCCTAGTATGAAGAAGTGAAAAGAAGAAATGCAAATAGAAATGTACAACATCTAAAAACAATTGAGTCAGATAGGGCAAACTGAACAGCATATGCTGCAGGGTACTAATCAGCTTTTTTTTTTTTTTTAATGTCTTTTTTTGAGACAGGGTCTCACTATGCAGTTCATGATGGCCTTACGCTCACTTTGTAGCTCAAACTGGTCTTGAACTCACAACAATCCTCCTGCCTCAGCCTCCCCAGTGCTGGGATTACAGGCATGCGCCACCATGCCTGGCCTAATCAGCTTTTCTTCTGGATGGTTAACAATCCAAGTCCACAGATCAAAATTGGAGAAATAGAAGAGTCGCAAAGCCCCCAACATTTTGGCCCTAGCCTTTCAAAGTTATCGAAGACTCAGGACATAGGTGAACCTGTACTGTAACATCATAAAACTCAGTTGTGCCCCAAATTTTCTGAACAAGGAGATTATGGAGCCACAGAGCAAGGAGATCAATGATCTATAGTATGCCTGGAGAGAGTCACATGGAGAGAAAACTTTCTCTCAGGCTCTCACAGAGAGCAACCTGGTTAAGCATTGGCCATGATTCAACCTCATGGAACACAGACAAAGGACCTACAAGATAAACCCTGAGGGGACTTGACTGACCTCATCAAAAACAAAAACTACATGTTTTGGTATATAGGTCTTGCTCTGTCTCGGTCTTAACCATCCAGCAGAAAAGTATAAAAATGCGGTATAAAACACGGGGCCATAATAATAAGTTGAGCTGTAAATGGTTACAGTTAACAACTTCTTCAGATAACTCACTATTATTGTGAAATGCTGCACTGTGTTGGATTGTATCACCGAGTTCAGGCACCTAAATTGGTTTAATGACAATGGAGTGCCCATTTCTGACAGGTCTAGACAAAAAAAGGGGTATACAAAGGAAGAATTATGAGGTGTGTGTATAAACAGTACAGTTAGCATAAATATGCTATGCTTCTGCAGAATTCTGTGAGAAGCAAAATTTGCACTAATAGTGGTTGGACAAGATATGTCAGCTTGTAGTACTACGGACAACTAGGAAAATAACAAGGTAGAGAGTATTAATTTTTGAATCTGTGAGATAATTCAGGTATAGAAAAATAAGTAAATAGCTACACTGTCTTAATTCACTGATGAGACATCTGCTATAATAATGTCTGTAAGTATAATGTCATGTATGCACCTTGTACGATACCAGGACATTATGAAAACAGTTTGCAATGTATTAATTATTTGAATCTGTTAATTTGTCTTGAAACTGTCTCATTGCTATTTGTACTTAAATAAAATAAAAATTAAAAAAAATAAAAAAGATTTAATGTTTCTGTTTAAATGTTTAGATCTTTAATCCATTTTGAGTTTGGCTTAGTGCTTGGTGTAGACCTGTTTGTACAATTTGCTGCTGCTTTGCTAATTTTTTGTCTGCTTTACCTATCTTTTTGAGATAAGAAGGTGTTAAGGTCTCCTGTTAAGGTTGTGGTGTTGGATATTAGGTTTTTTCATTTTCATTAAGATTTGTCTGATATAGTTGTGTGCTCCTGTGTTTGGTGTGTACATATTTATGACTATTACCTCTTCATCTTGGGTTTTTCCCCTAAGCAGTATACAGTGCCCTTGTTTATTTTGTTTGCTCATTCTTGGTTTGAAGTTGAGACTGTCTGAGAACAGGATTGCTATCCCTGCTTTTTTCTCAGCTGTTGGGGCATGTAGTATTGTTTCCCATGCTTTGACTTTAACCCTGTGAATTTCTTTATGAATGAAGTGTGTTTCTTGTGCACAGTATGTTGTTGGATTTTGCTTCCTGATTCACTGCCAGTCTATTTTATTTTATTTTATTTATTTATTTATTTATTTAATTCCTTTATTTATTACAGTGCCTCGCTACACATCACAGATTCTTTTTTCGCGGGGGTGGTGGGTGAGCTCAGCCGGCCCTGCAGGGAGGGCCTGGCATGGCATGTGGTGCTGGGGCTCGAACCGCGGTCCCTGAGAGGCACTCTAGACCGCTGAGCTATCTTGCCAGCCCTGCCAGTCTATTTTAATTGGTGAATTGAGCCATTTGCAGTGATGGTGTGAAGTGAGGTGCATTGACTGATGATGGGCATGTTACTTACCTGCTGTTGTTTACACCTTTTTTTCCTGTGTTTAATTATGTGTCCTATTTAGTGGGTTCCTTCTCTTCTCATTCATGGAGTTGCAATCATTTTGGTCCCTTGCTAGAATATCTCTTAGTAGTCTGTTTAGGGATGGCTTTGTCATCATTAAATTCTTTAGTTGTTCATTGTCACGGAAGTATTTCACTTCTCCATCAAACTTGAAGGAGAGGTTTGCAGGTACAGTAGTCTCGGCTAGAATTTGTTTTCATAGAGGACTTGAAGTACTCTGCTGCATTCTTTTCTTGACTTTATGGTTTGTGAAGAGAAATCTGCCAGTATTCTAGTGGGTTTTCCTTTAAATGTGATCTGTTTCTTTTCCTTAGCAGCTTTTAGTTATTATTCTTGTGCTGGATTTATGGGATCTTGACTATTATATGTCTGGGTGTGCCTTTAATTGAGTTGATGTTACTTGGAGTTCTGTACACTTCATTTAACTGAAAGTCAGATTATTTCCCCATATTTCAGAGGTTTTCTGCTATTCTGAGCTTATTCTTTTTGTATCATTTGTATTGACTCCTTCTTTCCTATTGATGCCTGTTAGTCTCAGGTTGTTCATCTTTACATTGTCTTGCAGATGATTGATTTTTTCCTGCATTGTAGTTGTTTTTGAGAGATCTTTTCTTTCCTTTTCACTAGCTGTGACTGTGTCTTCAAGATCTGAAATCCTATCTTCAGCACTTTTGTTCAGATGGCTTTGCAAGCTTGTGATTGAGATTTTGAGTTCCTTACATCTCTTTGACTCTGCTTTGTGCAATCTATTTCTTTCCTATATTGCTTATTCAAGGCTTCCATCATTTTTGAATATTAATTTTTTATCTGTGTCTTCTTGAAAAACAGTTATTAATTTTTCATTATAGTTATCCTTTTTAAATTGAGATTATTTTTTATCTGATTTCGTCTATATGTGTCTGCAGTTTGATTCTTTACCTCAAGTGCTATTAATTCAGCAATTTCTTTTCTTATTTCAGAGGGTTTTTTTGTGACCTGAGTTCCTCTATATCATTCTGCAGTTTTTTCTTTACTTCAGACTCTATTAATTCAGACATTTCAACTGTATGATTCCCAAATTCTTCTGTGCTAGTTTTTCCTGCACTTGTTCTGGGTGGGCTCAGGGCCTGAGCTTGCATTTTGCTCCTTCTGTTTGTCATTTTGTATATCACTGTCCTCAGACCTTTGGTGTAGATCTTTGGTGCAGTTATAATCGTAACACCCATCTAAATTCTTACCTAAGGGATTTTATGGTTAAGCCAGTTTTAGTTTTGTATTTACAGAACTACAATTAGGGACAGTAATAATGGACAGTGATATTTATCAGTTGCCAAACTTTTGTAACCAGTGAGTTTGTATTTTAGGCAGTAAGTGCAAACATTATGTCTGTGCAGCTGGGCAGATATTAAATTGGGAATTTGTGTTTAAGTTAGTTCCCTAAATTCTGTCTAATCCTCTCCTCTTGATGTACCTGGGGTCTTGCAGGCAGATTCATTCACCTGGTTACCTGTTGCCCCTTTTTAGATCAAGAGTGAAAAAGAGAGGACACTATCATAAATCTGGGTCCAGCAAAGTGTGCCAGCCTTCCATAGGGTTTGCATCTGCCAACTTTGAACTTGCCCAGAGGTGCCTGACTTTGGTTTGGCTGCTGTGCTCAGCTTCTTCCTGCCGCAGCACAAAGAGGAGAACCCACTGTGTCACTCTGGTGAGATGTTCAGCTTGTGGATTAGCTGGGTGGATCTGGCTCCTAGCTTCTCTGCAGGGAGCTCTGTTGCAAGGTTCCACAGGTGACCTGGCACAGGCCTTGGGGTCAGGGTAGGGAGGGGTCTTGGGCAGAAGGAGTAGACGGCAGTTCCCACTCTCATGCAGGGCCTGGATTCTGGATGGAGAGGGGTCTTGGTCAGGGGAAGCAGGAGCAGGTGGGTGGATCCACACACATGCCAGGCCTGGGGTTTAGCTGGGCTCAGTATCTTCTTTAGAAGTACTTAGTACTTCTTTCATTGTACTTATCATTTCTTTTTTTACTTCAGAAACTATTTCTGATTTGATTTCCTCTAGACCTTTCTGCAGTTGTTTCTTTACTATTGACTATTATTTCAGGTGTGTGATTTCCAATTTCTTCTATGATATTATCTCCTCTATATGTTCTGGGTGGGCTCAAGGCCCGAGAATGCATTTTGCTCCTTTGTCATTTTATATAGCACTGTCCTCTGACCTTTGGTGTGGAGCTTAGAGTTATTACCTTAGAACCAGATTGAGATTATCAAATTCAAACTTGTCCAGGTAGGTGTCACAGCTTGGGTCTGGCTGCTGTGCTCCACTTCTTCCTGCTGCAGTCCTTGGAACTGAACCCTCTGTGCCCCTCTGACAGGGTGTTCTGCTGCTGGATCAGCTGGGTAGGTCTTGCCTCTGGCCTCTCTGCAGGGAGTTCTGCTGCAGGTTCCACACCAGTCCTATCCCAAGCCTGAGCTCTGGGTCAAATGAGGATGCAGTAGGCCCTGGGCAGTCTCACTCCAAGCTGGGCCTGGATCAAGGATTTTTTTTTGGCTAGCTCAGGCTGCCTTAAGGGCAGGACTGATAAGGCATTTGGAACTGGGAATCGAACTGTAGTATCCTGTGCCTGACCGCATTTGCCTAAACAGGCGTTTAAACAACCAAGCTAACCTAACTGTAGAATTATACATTCCATGAGTAGTTACACATTACTCATGAAAGTGTTTGCAGACATAGTTGTGGATATGTGATTTTTATTTCCCTTTCATATTTTGCCCCATGGTATTTGAAGACATTTTAAGGTAATACACATATAGAAATGGTTGTTTTTTATTGGAGAACTACCCTCTATGTCATTATATGATCACTATAGCCCTAAATTTCTTTAAGGTTCAGATTAAATAGTGTTACATTAACATAACTTTAGTTGGTTTGTTGATCAGTGCTAGACTAGTTAAGTATTTAAATAATTTTATACATTTTAAAGTTTATTTTGCATTTGTTAAATATATGTATTTGTAGAGTTTCACTTGTAGTTCAGACTGCCCTTAAAGTAACTTTTAACCTATGCTGGCCTTGAACTTGCAGCTGTCTTCTTCTCTCTGCCTCTTGAGTGCGAGCATTACAGGCATGCACAACCACACCCAGCCATTTGTTATATTTTTAAAATATTTGTGTACAGTGTACCTGACAAATGGAAATTGAATAAATGTGTAATCTAATGTCTGATGCTTTGAAAAATTTATATGTTGTCCGATGTTTAAACTGTCAGATTATTTCAAGAAGAAAATGTTTTTTTTTTTTTAGTGAGTATCCTTTAAGTTGAATGCTGTGTCTTTTGTTTTTTTGTCTTTGAGATAGGGTGTCACTATGCAGTTTAGGCTTGCTTTGAATTCACTTCGTAGAGACCCTTTTGCCTCTGCCTCCGAGTGCTGGCATCACAGGTGTGCACCACCATGCCCAGATTCCCTGCTTAATCATTTTATATATTCCATTTTTTGTTGTTGATTTTGGAAGCCAGCTATGCTCGCCACTGTACCACCAACACAGGCATTGTTGTTGATTTTGACATCCCGTACATGTGTCCTAGTTGTTCAGCTTTTGCGCACTAGGGACGTCTGCTTTCACATTGCCCTCACCCGCCGTGAAATGTCACTAAGGGCTCAGAGTCATTCATGTGCCTTAGCGCAGTCACAGACACTTTCCTCCTCATGTACAATGTGTGTCACACACTCTGTGCCATTAGCTCCAGCAGCAAGAAGACTACTGATGTCATCCATTTAAACATCATTTGTTTCATTAATATGGCTAGAATCTATGTTAGTGCATTAATTTCTGTCATTCTGTGCACTTGTATAACTGCTCTGTGGCTCATGCGTTAAACATCTCTCTGCTCATGCCTCAACATTTGCTGATGTATTTTATTTAATTATTTATTTTTGGCAGAACCAGGACTTGAACTCAGACCCTTGCACTTGCCAGGGATGTGCTTATTCTACTGAACCATCTCCCTGGCCCCTGCTGATGCATTTTATACAGAAAGCATTTTTCTATTATCCTTTGAACTTTTCTCTTTGTTTACTTTACCTCTTTCTTCATAATTCAGCCAGTTGCCTGATTATCATTGGGTAGATAATTCATTCACCTTTCCAGATACTAATTTATTCATTTAATTTTTTAAAAAATGTATTTAGTACAAGGTCTGTAGGGTCTCACTACACAGATCAGATCTGTAGTGGTCCTTCCTGTTTTTCAGCCTCTCAAGCGCTGGGATTTACAGGCATGTGCCATCACACCCAGGTTCAGTTGCTGGCTCAGTGCATGCTGGGGGTGGGGCTGGATGGCAGACCTGGATTGGACCCTGGCCCTTGCGTCTGCCTAAGCAGGCGCTGTGATCTGCTGAGCTACCTGACCGGCCCTCACTTGTTTAAATTTTGAGCCATACTTTTGCCTCTGAATTCTTTGGTTGTGTTGTTATTGTTCATCGCTTACAAGTACACACCTGATTAGTGCAATAAGCCAAAAATAAATTCTTTTTCAGAGTGGAGAGAAGTGGGGATTTCACTGGTGCTAAGCCTTGGCATGTAGATGTGTCCCATTTGTGTAGGTTTTGGGGAAATACTGTTTGTCTTTTCAAGTTAGAGCACCCTTAAACATCAGAACTTTCAAAATGGTTTCGTTCTCCCACCCCACCCCCATTTTGAACAGTTTTTATTGGATTATCAGTGTGAGAACTGGACAGTGCTTGTGGAGAAAAACCCAAAAGTTGAGAACATTTGAAACCTGCCCCTGATGGGTCTTAACTCTGCATCTTCTCTCGTCTTTGTTCACGAGGCTCCTGGGGGTGCCACCTCTGTCAGTCTTTCCCACTGTGGGCGCAGTGGGTGCCCTGTTGCTCAGGGATTATGAATTTAGGGTTAGTTTGTAAAAATGTAAGCATCCATGTATAGATTAATTATTTTTCCTCCTGGTAATTTGGCATTTAAACATTGTACAATAAATGTTATCAGAAGTTTTGCTGCACTTTAACAATAGCATAAATGTTCTCGGGGCCCTCAGAGAGTTTAATAACAAAGTTTGGACAGTGTTCATGAGCATGCAGGACAAAATCTGACTGACCTTTGTCTTCCCATATTGGTCTTATGCTCCATAGGTGACCACTGTCCTATTTCTGTCGCCTTTTCCTAAGTGTGCTATGTATTAACTCTTGGCAGTTTTTTTTTTTTTTAAGTTTTAGCTCCTTGGAGTTTTCAGTGAGCAGGTACCAGAGAAGCTGCACAGAAAACCACTAGGGACGCACCTTGCGGCTTTCTGTGCTCCACGTGTGTGCGTGTCTGATTCAGGTGCAGTGCTTTCTCACTCTCTTCAGCCATGGTCACATGGTTGAAGTTATCTTCAAGCTTACATTACTTGATGTGTAAAGAATCACATCTGTCTCCAGGAACAGCAGTACAGTGTATTTTGGGGAAAGGAATAAAATCACTGATCTATAAAGTTTGGTATGCTCCAAAATAGAGGAAATGGAAGCTGAGTATATCATTTGATCTACCATTCTTGCACACATCTGTTTACTAGTTTATGCCTCCATAATTCCACTTCTTTTGGGTATTTACTTGACCAAATCACAGATCTTATATTTGATATTTTCACTTGAATTATATAGGTTTTGTTCATTTTACTACATGCTTATTGATTTTATGCTCTGTCCAAGGTATTTTTATTATGTACATTGCAAATATTTTTCTTTAATCGTGTCTTTCACATTTCATGATATACAAATATTTGTTTCTTTTATTTTGATGGCTTCCAGATTCTATACCAAGGAAACACTTTTTTACATATCTGAGATATTTAACTGAAAGTTCTCAAGTATTCATATATATATTTGTCATTTGAAGATGTAAATTAACTATCATATATGAACAGATTTTATGTTTCAGTGTATATACCTGTTTCTCCCTGCTATTGTATTAAACACGTTGTGATTTCTGCCACTTTGTACAATTGTAGATCTCACATGAATCCGTGTTCTGTTCGCCTTGTAAGCCCACTGAAGATTATCCTCATTTCCTGTGATCCATTTGTCACTCACTCTTCTAAATAGAACAGTCCAATAGTATATTTTAAAATCTTTCTTTTATATTGGACAAGCTGTACCTCCTTGTTTAGTAATTACTATTTTCAAACATTTATTATATTGGAAAGCTATCATTCCTTTGCCAAATTAAAGATATGACTTAGAAGTAACCAAAAGGTTTTTTTTTTTTTTCCTTCAGTTTTTATTGTTATTAATGCTTATCAACTTTGCAAAAGATTGGTCTTAAGTACATATATTTTTTAATTTTAGGGAAAGGTCTACAGGGTGTTCGGGGTCTCACTACTAGATTGGACTCATAGTGATCTGCCTGTTTATAGCCTCCCAAGAGCTGGGATTATGGGGTGTGCCACCAACCCAGTCCCCATTGCCATCTCAGTGTGGCCCGGGGGTGGGGCCAGCATGGCAGGCCTAGGGATCAAACCCCCACCCCCTGAATCTGCTTACAGGCACTTTAATCCACTGAGCTATTTGGCCAGCCCTAGTATATACACAGTGTAATCATATCCATTACCGTATTTCTCTGATCCCATCCTAGAGTCTTTATCTCTGTGACATGTGAACTGCTTGGTGTTAGTAAGGTATAAGAACCTCCTTAGTTTAATTCCATTGTTCTTAGACATCTTAGACATTCTCTATTAAAAACTGTAATGCTTTCTATTAACATTTTAAATTATTATTCATGAATTGTGCTTAGTGTGCAATTAAGGTTTTGTCTATGAGAGCAAGTTTAAGTTTCAGAATACTGTCTAGGGGCCAGCAAAATGGGCACCTGCTTAGGCAAGTGTAGGCAAACGCAGGGACTGCGGTTGGGTTCCCAGCACCAAATGCTGTCCCAGCCCCACCCCTAGGGCAAACTGAACCCACCAGAAAAACAAAAACAAAAAACCCAAACTAACAACAAAATACTGTCTAAATATAATCAAAGAAACAAGAAATCAGTGATATGTGTTTGATGACCTACACATGGAGTCAGTACTTAAATAAGTTTAGAATAGCAACACTTCCAAAGATCTGCCAGAGCAATTCATTAAATAGTAGTCTATCCCAGTTTTTTAGTTATAGGTTGCTTTTATAGACTCCTATGAGCCAGGCTTTAGAGATAGGGGGCACGGAAAGCTGGGTCTAACCAGCAGGACAGCCTGTGTTCTTGCTCCGCTGTCGCTTCACCAGGGGGTTCCGCTCCAGTGTCAGGTTTCCTGTGTGAGGGCTGCACACTGCTGGAGAATGCTCGATGACTTGCGCGTGGAGGCAGCATTTAGACGTTGGGGCTCATTGAGCTTCTCCTGAATAGAGCTGAGGTGTTCTGTGCCGTGAAGTTCAGGCCGCCTCCTACAGAAACCTGTGTGCTGATGCAGGAGGCGGTGCTCTCGAAGGACGTGGCTGTGAACTTCACTGTGGAGGAGTGGGCTTTGCTGGACCCATCCCAGAAGCAGCTCTACAGAGACGTGATGTCAGAGACATTTAGGAATATGGCTGCTATAGGTAAGAAAGATAACGTTTTTCTAATTCATTTAATTTGAGAGCATTGATTATTACATATCAGTGCAGCTTCTTTTATTAGCATATGAAAATACTTTGAAGATATTTTAGGCATGGTCACATTATACCTTGAATGTAAATGAAATCTGTTAATTTTTATGTAATATAGGAATTTATCATTTTTGTTTCTACACCTTAGGACAGTACTATAATAATCAGCAAATTGAAGATGAGTACAAATGTTGGAAGAGAAATCTAAGGTAATTTGCACTCACAATCAAAAGTAATGCTTCTCAAGAGTCAGAGAACATGCACAAATTGTAAAACCGTGCAAGAGATAGACAAATGAGGCCAAGTTCAAAATTTATTTACTTCTACAACTTTCCTAAAACCCACAGTTTGAATATCTATAATGTAACAATTGAGTATCTAAAGCCTTGTAATATTCTAATATTAGAAGCTTGGAATACTGACATTATGACACAAGTGACATTAGCTAATGTATCAGAATAAACTTTGTTCCACACTCAGGGTTATAAAAATGTTCTGTGAAATTACTGTTAGGTATCAGCTCTAGGCTTATGTGAAACAGATTTTCTTTTAATATCTTTATTTTTTAAAGATGCAAAATAATAAAAAAGCATTAGAAATGATTCAAAATTTCACTCAACAAAATAATAGCAATTCAACAAGGGTTGCTGTATTGCATGCTGTCATCTTCAGATTTAGGTATTTAGGATACCAGATGCAAATACACAAAATTGGTTAGAAAAGAAAAAAACAAAAACCAACAACAGCAAAAACAAAAAAGTTACAAGAAAAAGAAAAAAAATTTAACCAACAAGATTTCTGTGTTTAGATTTGAACTCACGTTAAAGGTATATAATTAAGTACCCATGTGTTTTCTAAAGCCCACTCGATACCAGTCAGTCCACGCTATCATTATCTATATGTAGTAAGTACATTCAGTATTTGCAAAACTGCTAACATTGTAGACATATTCAGAATTGAAAGCAATTTTGGTAATAGCTGTTTTCAAGTAATGTTCCATAGCATTTAGTCCTTTCTTCTGAATCTTAGAAGGCACCTTCCTGAACTGTTAGTGGGATTCTGATGGAGCGCATCATGGAAATATCTGTGAAGATTCTTAGAGAAGTACCAATACTACTTTTTTTTCATCCAGCTGAGCTCCTGGTGCATTCTGCCAAAAGTTAAAGTAATCATATAAGAGTAATAAGGGCAAAGTTGTATTTCTGGCAGCACAACTCATAGTAGCTCTTTCTGGAAACACCCTTGCTGTCTACCCACAGATGAGTGGATTAAAAATAGGCGAGAGAGTGCAGGCATGGTGGTACATGCTTGACATCCCAGAACTCAGGGAAGTTGAGGCAGGAGAAGCACACTCATGCTCAGTATGGGCAACTTAACAACTGGTGAGACCCTGTCTCAAAATACAAGATAAAAGGTGGGGGATGTGATAAGGCCTGGCATTAAATCTCCATTTCTGAAAATAATGTGATACATCATATTCATAATGGAGTTGTATTTAATGAAGAATGAAATATCATTTTCCCAAGAGATGGATTAATCTTGAGTTCATAATGTTAAGTGAAAATAAATGAGACACAGGCAGTTTATTGTCACATGTATTGTTGTATGAGAAACTAAGAATTAAGCAATAAAATGAGAGAAGCTGATGAAAAGGGCAGACTTTTCAAGACAGCGAAGAGATTCGGAGGAAAGGAAGGGACAGTTTCATGGACAAAATGCTATAAAAAATAATCAGCATATATTAGTTCCCCCAAAATGAAAGTGCATATTTTATATTGCAAATATGAGTTATATGTTACCAAATGAATATTAGTTTTTTTTTTTTTTTGTCTTTTTGAGACAGGGTCTCACTATGCAGTTCAGGCTGGCCTTAAACTCACTTTGTAGCTCAGGCTGGTCTCGAACTCACAACAATCCTCCTGCCTCAGCCTCCCGAGTGCTGGGATTACAGGCATGCACCACCACGCCCGGCTGAATATTAGTTTTTCAATAAAATCCTTGTTCAGGTAATCTTCCAGAGCCTACATTAAATTCATGGTCAAATATGGTTCAGTAGCCGTATTTCAGATTATCTCCTGATAAATCATTCATAAGAAGACAATTTTCAATGTGATTGATTTGTTTTTTCTTTTATAGAAGAGAAGACATAGGGGAATGCTGTCAATATAAATTTTGGTATCAACATGGAGAAATGTCTTTTTGGACTCAAGACCCTAATCTGAAAAGGAAACCACTTGGTATACAACCAGCTCCAAGCTCTGCTCGTGGTACTCCCTCGATGGGTCGTTCACCACTAAATGTGCCCATCGAAGCTGTCAGTGCTCTTTTATATGAGTATCAAGGACCTGAAAAGCAGCTGTCTAATAGTAATGAACATGGGAAAACCTGCACTGATTTTTGGTTCCTTCACAAAAACGCAAGAACAAATCCTGCAGAGAAACACTGTGAATATGAGCAGTGTAGAAAATCTAACTCTGATTGCACTGGGGGAACTCATATTGGACAGAAGGCTGAAGCCTTTGATACACCCAGTGAGAAAAATCACAGGGGCATGTATATATCTTTGTGTACACAAAGAGGAAAAGCTTTTAATTTTCACCACAATGTTCAAACACACAAAAGAGCTTATATGTCAGAAAAACCCTATGTATGTGAGCACTGTGGGAAAGCCTTCACTAATAAGTCTTCATTTTGTAGACATGAAAGAAGTCACAAAGTGGAGAAAACGTATGTGTGTACGCAATGTGGCGACACGTTCCTTCATTATAGTTCCTTCTTCAGACATAGAAGAGCTCACACTAGGCAGAAATCCTATATATGTAAGCAGTGTGGGCAAGCTTTCACTGATAGTGGTTCACTTCGTAAACATAAGTTAAGTCACACTGGAGAAAAACCTCATGTATGTAAGCAATGTGGTAAAGCTTTTAACAGACATAGTACTTGTAAAGTACATGAACGAATTCACACTGGAGAGAAAAACTTCATATGTAAGCAGTGTGGAAAAGCTTTCATCAGTCGCAGCAGTTGTCAGGCACATGAACGAATTCACACTGGTGAGAAGCCCTACACGTGTAAACAGTGTGGGAAAGCTTTCACTCATCGCAGTAGTTGTCGAGCACATGAGCAGATTCACACTGGAGAGAAGCCCTACACGTGTAAACAGTGTGGGAAAGCTTTCACTCATCGCAGTAATTGTCACACACATGAAAATACTCACACTGGAGAAAAACCGTATGCATGTAAACAGTGTGGGAAAGCTTTCAAGCAACGCCGTACTTGTCAAGCACATGAAATAATTCACACTGGAGAGAAACCCTATGTATGTAAACAATGTGGGGTTGGTTTCACTAGTAACAGTTCGTTTTATATACATAAAAAGAGTCACACCATGGAAAATCCCTATGTGTGTAAGCAATGTGGGGAAGCCTTCGCTAAATACAGTTCACTGTGTAGACATAAAAGGAGTCACATTGTATAGAAACCCTACACTATGTATGAAAGCAATGAGGGAAAACTTTTGTCAGCCATTGTCACTGAAAAATATGTTGGAGGAAGACCTTACATATGTAAGAAATGTGGAAAATTGTTCAGTTATTCCAGCAGTTGTAGCACTTAAAAATATCACAAGTTAACTGCAATAGTTCCACAGGTGAATATAATTATTTATGTGTTAGTAGGCTTAATATTTTTTTTTTTGCTTTTTGTTTTGTTTTTATTGATCGTGGAGCACTGAAATCCTAATTTTTGTTAATTGTCATTTTCCCACTATATGCTCCATAAATTCTTGGTTTGTGCCTTGTATTTTTATTTATTTCCAATGTAGGTTTCAAATTGGATGTCATATTTTATAGTTATATTGTATATTTAAAAAGCATTTTCTGTGTTTTACACTGTTCAACTATTATCAAAAATCTGTTTGCCATATCCACTGAAGGTAGCTATCTGTATCCCAACCTAATTATAGGTTATATATGGTACATAATTTTGCCTGTTTTTTGTTTTATTTTGAGAGCCATTATTAAGTGTATCCAGTTTTAAGCATTTGTTTTACTATAAATTTTATTTTCATGCTCATATTGCAATGATTTATTTTGGTGATAACTTTTAGCTCATTTGTATGTAAAAGACATGTTGCTATGGGTCACCCACGCCTGGAGACCCAGAAGGAGTGTACCTTTTCTCAAACAGGAAATAATAAAGTATACTAAATACTCTTCACAAACTGAGTTTATGATTGACTAGTAAGAACATACTCAAAAGATTTTTTTCTTCCTCAAAGGAATTTTGACAGGGTTGAAATTTGAGAGAATGATTTGTATTCTTTATAGTGAAACAGAATCTTTTATTCTGTTCCAGATGGCATATGCAGCATAAATCATTTGGTCTTTGTTAACCTTTTTTTTTTTTTTTTTTTTTTTTGGTGGAATTGGGGATTGAACTCAGGCCCATGTGCTTGCCAGGGAAGCACTTCTTCCACTGAGCCATCTTCCCGGCCTCACCATTCTTTTTCTTTTATGCAGAAAATTTATTTTTTTGTTCTTTGTATTTAGTACATAGTCTGTAAAGTCTCACTATGTATATTGGACTTGCAGGGCTTCTCTTGTTTTCGGCCTCCCAAGCACTGGGTTTGCAGGCATGTGCCACCACACCCAGTCTCAATCACTGTGCCAGTGTGCCATGGGGCAGGGCCGGCACAGCACATGGGATCAAATCCCAGCTGCTGCTCTCTGCTTAAGCAGGCGCTTCAGTCTGCTGAGCTTATCTGACCAGCCCTTTATGCAGGAAATTTAAATAATGGCATGAAATAGAATCTATTTTATGGAAAGTATCGGTGTTTAGTGAAAGGGAAAATAAGGTATTTTTTTTTTTTGCAATTCAAATTATGTTCCGTTTTACCAACTTTTAGAGATAAATCTAGGTTTTGCCCCTTTGTTATCATCAATGAGAGCACCTCTCTGATGACTGTGGTGCTTGCTACTCACTTTCAACCTCTTAAAGACTTGTAAAAGCTGTCCATGTGAGGCCACCTCTGGAATCCTTGACGTATTTTTGCATTTTCTGCAAAGCCCAAGGTAAGTTGAAAACATACACGAGAAATGCATTAAAGATTTCTAATGTACTAAAGAGTATGCATTATCTTATTTATGCTCAGATACTGAAATTGGCCAGAAGGTGGTCAATGCCAACAATCTTGTCTGTTTTATAATGAAATATGAAATGTTTCATGTAATTCCTGTAACACACTAGGAGAGTGTGTTTGCTTTAAACACCATTGAACATGTGGCTAATTTCACTGCAGCTCATTCCTAATTTTTATCATCAGGAATTTGTTTTGTGTATACTGTTATTCCAGCCTGAGATGACATGGCAAAAGTAGAAGGTATTTCATTTTGAGCACATCTACTCAGATAACATTTTAGCATCAAAAAATCCTGCTGGTCCTGGTGGATCCTGTCTATAAACCCACACATTGTTGCAAGCTGATGTGGGGTAGGATTTCAAGGTTTAAACCAGCCGGAGCAATTTAGGAAAATCTTATCTCAGCCTAAAATAAAAACAGACTGCTGTGTAGTTTAGCTTTTTTTATTCATTTAAATTACCTATTGTGGACTTTTTGTTTTACATCTTGAGATTTTTCAATAGTGTACAGGATATATATGTTGTTAAAATTACATAGAATTTAGAAAATGGTTCAGAGCATTAAAAGTTTTTAAAAGTGTGGGAAACATAA
The DNA here is from genome assembly GCA_004027165.1 of Ctenomys sociabilis. Taxonomy (NCBI): domain Eukaryota; kingdom Metazoa; phylum Chordata; class Mammalia; order Rodentia; family Ctenomyidae; genus Ctenomys; species Ctenomys sociabilis. Next base: position 42,473 of record PVKA01011270.1, read on the forward strand.
GAGTATGGAAAGAGTTTATAAAGCCTTCAAGTGTATCTAAATACTAACATAAAAGTACTTTGCATGGCAAGGGAGATTACCAGTAGAGTGAAGAAACAACACAGTGTGTTTAACTAGCTGTCCCTCCAGCAAAGAACTAATGTCTAGAATATATAAGAAATGAAAAATATTGACTCCTCAACTTTAAAGCACTAATCTAAAAATAGACTTCTGAGATGGATACACACTTTTGAATGAAGAAAAACAGCAAATTAATATATGAAAAATGTTCAGCATCATTTATTAGCTTTTGCTTTTCGTTGGTGGTACTAGGAACCAATCCATGCCTTGTGTATGCAAGACCATTAAGCCACTTTACCTGCCCCCAATTTATCATTTGATAGTTGAAAATTAAAGCAAGGCTGAGCTCCCATCTTCAGAAAAAAAGGCGATTACTGAGAAACCAACTAATAGCAAGTGCTGGAAGGGCTGAATGGAACTCATCCCCACTTTGTGGGAGGGAAGACTGGTGCAACCGTTGTGGAAATCAGTATGCAGATTCCTCAGAAACCTATGCTTAGAGCTCCAATTTGACTCAGCGATTTTCCTGAAGGGTATCTTTCCAGAAGAATTAAGGTATCATACTATACCAATATGTTTGCATCATTTATTTTAATTTTATTGGGGCAGTATCAAAACTGATTAATAGGACAGTTTTAATAATTAGTGTATTGTACATTGCTGTCTTCTTAGTGGTTATCCATAGTAGAAGAAGCAGACTTATCCTGTCCAAATGCTAATACTACAAATCTTTCTACTCATTGCATTAAGCATAAGTAGCTGTATATCTATCCCAACTATTCTGTCTATAAAGATACAAAATGGTCCTTCCTTTGTATCCCCTTTTTTGTTTAGTCCTGTCAGAGATGGGTATTCCATTGGCATTTAAATATTATAGGTGTGTGAATTCATCAAAACAATCCAGCACAGTCCAGCAGTCTACAATAGTAGTGGGTTATCCACAAAAGTTGTTGATTTGAGCCTTCACAGCTCAGTATATTAATATGGCTTTACTTTATGTACCTCATTTCTATACTTTTCTGCTGGGTTGTTAAGATCAAGATAAAGCAAGATCTATATGGCAAGAAATGTAACTTTTGTATCTGATAAGGTCAGTCAAGTACCCTCAGGATTTATCCTGTAACCTTGTAATGCACTTTGTAGATCCTTTGTCAGTGTCAGCCACGTGGATGAGTCACAGCCATTGCTTGACCAATTTTCTCTTGGTGAAAGCCTGAGAGAATGTTTTCTCTCCATGTAACTCTCCTTAGGCTCACTATATATTATTGATCACATTCCTCTGGCTCCATAATCTCCTTGATCAGAAAATTTTGGATACAACTGAGTTACTTGATGTTACAGTACAGGTTCTCCTATGTCCTGTGTCCTCACTGACCTTGAAAGACTAGGGCAAAATATTGGCCAACCTTGCAGCCTTTTTCTCCAATTTTTGATCTGCAAACTTAGATTGTTAATCCTCCAGAAGAGAAGCTGATTATTACCCTGCAACATGTGCAGTTTGGTTGATACTAACTATCTAAGTATCAGTCATCTTAGGCAAAACATGGAACAGGTATTTTCCATCAAGTATTGATATGTTAATCTTTAAGTCCATACAGAATATGAAGAAAAAATATTTTAAAAAAATAGGAACAAACACATACTTTTACACAGAAATTTAGAAATCTAACCATACACAGCATTGTAGCAGGACAGTCCTGTGCCATTTTTTCCCCTTGTGTCTTTTTTTCATTTATTACACTTAATTAAAAAAAATTTTACTTGAGAGACAGTGTGGTAATAATTGGTATGTCATGAAAAGAAGTATATATTTAGAGGACCAGAATGACAGGCATTCTTAGCATGCACACATATTTATTGCAGCACAGTTTGTAAGAGCTAAATCTTTAATATGACCCAATTAACTGAGAAATGGGTAAAACCTTAGCAAACCTTATCAAAAAGGAAAAAGTAAAAGCTAAAATTTATACAGTTATGATGAAAGGGTGAAATTACAATGGATCATGTGAAAATGCAGGAGATGATCAATGCCTACTTTGAGAACCTATATTCTAATAACAGAAAATACAGAAAGGACAAATTCCTAGATACATATGAATTTCCAAAATGGAACCAAAATGAGATAAAACTTTTCTAAATAAACCAATATGTCAATAAAATGAAAATGTAATGAAAAACTTAGCCAACAAAGAACAGATTAGATCCTGATGGATACACTACTGAATTCTACAAGAAATTAAGCAAAATCTAATACCATTACTCTTCAAACTATTTGATGAAGTTTACGTGGAAACAATACCCTCAAACTCCTTTCTGGAAAAAAGAATTCCCCTAATATCAAATCTAGAGGAGGATATAACCAAATTAAAGTAAACCACTGGCCAATCTCCCAGTGAACATAGATATAAAATTCCTCTAACTTACTAGCATTCAGAATGCATCAAATCATCAAGATGATTGATATGACCATGTAGGGGCTGGGGAGATGGCTCAATGGATTAAGCGCTTCCTGGCAAGTGCAAGGGCCTGAGTTCAATCCCTGGTTCTGCCAAAAAAAAAAAAAAAAAGATAATGACCATGTAGAATTCCTCCTAAGAATGCAGGAATTGCTCAACATTCATAAGTCAATAAATGTAATACATCATATGAACAGGATAAAAGAAAACATTACACGATCATCTCAATAGATGAAGAGAAATTAACAATGTCCAACACCCATTCATGATAAGAACCCTAAATAAAATAGGAATAAGTTATCTCCATCTAACAGAAGGTGCTTATCATTAACCAACAATCAACATTATTCTAAATGCCCCCTAAAGAAAAACTCACTGTAAAATGAGGAAGAGGACAGGGATGTCCATTTTCCCCACTCCCATTTAATATGGTTTTGGAAACACAAGCCAGATCAATTAGACAAGAAATAGAAAGAAATGGAATAAGAATTACAAAGGAAAAAATTGAATTATCTTTATTTGTAAATGACATGATACTCTTAAGACCCAAAAAATTTCAACAAAAGGTTTGATTTAATAAGCAAATTCATCAGCATAGTTAAACTCAACATTCAGAAATAAATAGCCTTCTTGCACACAACAACAGTTGAACTAGGAGAGAAATTAGTGATATAATATCCTTCAAAATACTGCAAAAATTGAAATTAAGAGTCAATCTAACACAGGAAGTAACTTTGTGCTTTGCCAAAGGAAATCAAAGGGGATATCAAAAAATTGAAAGACAACTTTTACTTCTATGTAGAAAGAGCCAACATAGTAAAAATGGCCATACTTCCAAAGTTGCTATGCAGATATAATGCCACCCCAAAGTAACAATAGCATACCACACAGAACTAGTGAATACATTCCTAACATGCACTTGAGACCAGAAGAGACCTAGAATAGCAAATGGAGTTCTGAAACAAGAAAGGCAGGCAGGGGAGATGGCTCAGTGGAATAAGCACTTCCATGAAACAAGAAAGGCAAGATGAGACTTTACAGTCCCTGACTTGAAATTGTATTACAAAACTACTGTGCAAAAACCATCATGATACTGACAAAAAAGACAAAAGGATCAACTGATCAGATTAAAAAGATGTAGAAAGAACTCCAAACGCACTCAGGCACCTTAATCTTGACAATGGGCCAAGCACATTCACTGGAAGTAAGATAACCTCTTTAACATATGGTGCATAAAATACTGGTTTTCCAAAAACTAAAACTAGCCTCATTTCTCTCACCATGCACTACATAAAAATTTAAACTGCTCAAAGATCTAAATATTAAAACATAAACACTAAATCTGAAGAGTCAGTAGGTAGAACACTTGAAGAAATAGTTGTAGGCAAAGATTTCATAAACAAAATTTTTATGAACTTGGAAATACTACAAAGAACAACTGAGGTTTTATCCAAATAAATCTCTTTTGTAGGGATAGCCAGATAGCTCAGCAGACTAAAGCGCCTGCTTAGTCAGAGCACAGCAACCAGCATTCGATTCCATGACAGCCATACTCCCAGGACATGCTGAGACAGTGATTGGCACTGGTATGTGGTGCGTGTAAGCATAGCATTTGGGAGGCTGAAAAATAGAAGAATCACTGTGTCTTCGATCAACATAGTGAGACCCTGTAGACCCTGCACTAAATAAATTTTTTAAAGAAACGTTTTGCACATCAAATGAAACTACTATACAGTGAAAAGACAACCTACAGAGTGGGAAGTTTTTTAACCACTTGTCCCTCCAAAACAGGACCAATATTCAGAACATACAAAATTGAAAAATTTAACCACTCAGCATTAAAAATCCAATCCAAAAATGGGCATTTGGGATGAATACAGACAACAAATATATGAAAAGCATTCAATATTACTTGTCATGTTTTGGTGGTGACGGATCAAAACCATGCCTTGTGTATGCAAGGCAAAAACGGTATTATGAAGTCACATCCCCAGCCCACAACTAGTAATTGGAGAGATGACGAAGCAATGATGAGTTTCCATCTCACTGAACAAATAATTCCAACCATTGAAAAATTAACTAATAACACATGTTGGCAGGGTTGTGAAGAAAGAGGAACACTGCTCCATTCTGTAGACTGGTGCAACCACCGTGCAAGTAAGTATGAAGACTCCTAAAGAAGGTAGGCACAAGGGCCGGCGGTACAGCTCAGCGGACTAAGCGCTTGCTTAGGTAAGCTTAGCGGCTAGGGTTCGATCCCTGCTTCTGCTTGCCGCGCCGGCCCCGCCTTCGGGTGCGCTGAGCCGGCGATGGAGTCCGGGCGTGGTGGCGCACGCCTGTAATCCCAGCACTAGGGAGGCAGAAAGCAGGAGGATCACTGTGAATGCGGGCTGCATAGTGAGACCCTGTGTACAAAAAAAGAAAAAAGAAAAGAAGGTAGGCACAGAAGTGCCGTTTGGCCCACGTATTTCCATGTAGGGTATATTTTCAGTAGAATTTAAAACAGCATTCTACACATGGGATGTATGTGTACCCATGTTTATAGCAGCACAGTTTGTAATAGTAACTCTTGGAAAAAAATCAAATTCTCATCAATTGAAGAACGGTACAAGGTCTACAGTGTCTCACTATGTAGATCAGACTTGTAGTGATCTGCCCATGTTCGGCATCCCCAGAGCTGGGATTACAGGCACACAACACCACGCCAAGTCTCAGTTGCTGTCTCAGAGCACCCTGGGGGCAGGGCCAGCACGGGAGGCTAGACGTGCTGGAGATTGAACCCTGGATGCTGTGTCTGCCTAAGCAGATGCTTTTTTTGGTTTGTTTGTTTGTTTGTTTTTTTATTGAGAAACAAATACCAATGAGATAGTTTCAGAGACTTTTTTTTTCTTTTTGGCGGAACTGGGGATTGAACTCAGGTCCTTGTGCTTGCTATGGAAGCGCTTATTCCACTGAGCCATGTCCCCAGCCCCCAATGAGATAGTTTCAAAGTTGATTAATAGGAAAATTTCAATAATTAATACATTGTACATTGTTATCTTCTTAGTGGTTATCCATAATACAAGAAGCAGACAAGATATCCTGTCCAACACTATTAGTACAAATCTTCTCATTGAGTTAAGCAAAAGTAGCTGTATATCCTAACTATTCTGTATATACAAATACAAAATGATCTTTCCTTTGTAGCCCCTTTTTTTGTTTAGACCTATCAGAGATGGGTATTCCATTGGCATCTAAATACTATGGGTGCATGAATTCAGCAAAACAATCCAGCACATTTCAGCAGTCCACAATAGTAGTTTGTTATCTGCAGAAGTTATTGACGTGAGCCCTTCACAGCTCAGTATATTAATATGGCTTTACTTTATAAACCTCATTTCTATACTTTTCTGCTGGATGGTTAAGACCAAGATAAAGCGAGATCTATATGGCAAGAAATGTAACTTTTGTATCTGATAAGGTCAATCAAGTACCCTCAAGATTTATCCTGTAACCCTGTACCACACTTTGTAGATCCTTTGTCAGTGTCAGCCACGTGGATGAGTCACAGCCATTGCTTGACCAATTTTCTCTTGGTGAAAGCCTGAGAGAATGTTTTCTCACCATGTGACTCTCCTTAGGCACACTGTAAATCACTAATCGTATTCCTCTGTGGCTCCATAATCTCCTTGATCAGAAAATTTGGAGCACAACTGAGTTAGGTGATATTATAATGCAGGTTCTCCTATGTCCTGAGTCTTCACTGACCTTGAAAGGCTAGGGCCAAAATTTTGGCTGACCTTGCAGCCCTTCCTTTTCTCTAATTTTTGATCTGTGTTGTAGCAGGACTGTGACTTTTTTTGCTGTGTCTTATTTTTCATTTTTTACTCTTTATTTTTTAAAAAAACAAACTTTTATTTGAAAGACAGTATAGTAATAAAAGTTTTCAAAAACTTTTATTTGAAAGACAGTATATCATGACAAGTACATATTTAGAAGACCAGAATGACAGGCATTCTAAGTGTGACCCTTTTATTACACATTGCTATCTTCAGTTAAGCAAATACTTTAATCTGCTGATCTATTTGCCTGGCCCAAGAGACCCTACTCTTAAATGGAATAAATTTGACTGATTTGTGTAAATATTGAATTGTTTCTTAGTGTGAGAAACTGAAAGGGTGAATAGGGACCAAAATGTGTAATAGGTGTTGTGAAAGAGGAAGAAGTTGTTTAGCTGAAAAGGCAACTAAAAAGGGCCAGTGAGATAGCTCAGCAGACTAAGGCCTGCTTATGTAAGCATAGGGACTGGACCGGCACCCAATTCCTGCAACCACATGCTGTGCCAGTCCTGCCCCTCTGGCATGCTGAGCTCACACTGAGACCAAACATAGTGGCACAAGCCTGTAATTCCAGCTCTGGGGAGACTGAAAACAGGAGGGTCACTGAGTCCAAGCTGCATAGTGAGAGCCTATACCAAATGTATCGAAAGAAAGAGGGAGGGGGGGGAGAGAGGCAGAGACAGGGAGAGGGAGAAGAAGAAAAAAGAGAAAGAAAAAAAAGAAAGAAGAAAGAGAAAGAACGAACTAGGGAGGGGTGAATGGGAAATCCAAAGAAAGTGGAAGTAGGGAGGCATGAGTGAAAATGTGGTGCATTGACAGCAGGTGGCTAACCTGTAACATCCAGCTTCACAAACTAGCAAGGTACTGGGTGTGGGAGGCCCACCTGAGAATTTTCGCCGCAGTGTAAGAGGCAAAACTGAAGAATAAGTTTGGAACCTGTGGAAAGCTGTTGGTTTCTCTGGAGGAGTTTGTCATGCTTACCTTCCTGATACAGATTCTGATGTCCTCATCCTCTGAAGAGCTCAGAGCTTGCTGTCACTGAGGATGGATATGGTAAATTTTGGGGGAATTCTGGTTGCTAATTTGGGCACTGCTTTTTGATCTTGAGACCCCTCAGCCTGCTAGCGTGGAATCTTTATCCTATTACACAGACTTTCTAGCTTTCGCCTCTCCACTTGGGGCTTTTACCGTGCAGATCCATGGAATAGGCCTGTGACACACTTTCTTGGGCTCTAGGCCTCAAGGTGATGTTGTGGCGGGCATTGCTAAGGGCTCTAGGTCCTCAACTGGCTCAAGCAGGACATTGCAATGGGGTCCAGGCTCTCAGCTGGATTCTTTGGTCTTTGGTGTGTGGACAGGTTTCTTTGACATCTTTTGTATGTAAGTCTTCAGATGATTATTTAAAAAAATTCTGACTTATATGTTGTCTGTTGTTCCCTTTGTGAACCCTGACTACAACTGGAAAGAAAGGAATGGAAAAGAAAAAAAATAATGAAAGATGAAATGAAAACAAAGCTTTGTAAAGAAGGAAGGCAAGAAGGTTTGAAGGTAGGGAATGAAACTGAAAACAACCAGAGGAACTAGGATATAGCATATATAGGGAAAAATCCCTGTGATGAATATGACCATGATGTGTATCTAAATTGTTCCAATGAACCTAACTTTAAAAAACCAGAAGAAAGAAATAAAAATGAGATATACCTTTAATGTATATGAAAAGTCATGGCACTAAGAGAGAGAAATTAATTAGATGGTCAGTATGCACGCAACATGATGTTTAGGTCTTTTCTGTCTCCACTTGAGGGAGAATGAAGCCATGCTCACTGCCTGGACAGTACCAGTGTCTTCTGTACCAAAGCACAGGGCTGCTAGGGCTGCTTCTGAGGCAGCTCAGGCATCATAAGAGCTTCACGGGGTAACTCACACAGCACAAGGGTAACACAACTGGATGTGACTGTTCTGGCCTGCAAACATATAAACTGTGCTATTCCTTGTGTAAGATTAGAAAAATGGAACCTTAAGCCACTTGTTGGTGAGACACTCTCACCCATGGGTGAGCATTCTAGCGTTGTTTCCTAAAGGAAATGTGATGAAGGCAAAGTTGGAGATGGGCGTGAGTCTGAGGCAGAAGAGGAGGAGGGCAGGTGGCTGGCTCAGAGCTCTAGTAGCTTCCTGAGCATGGCGGGCTCAGCGGGCTCCGTGGCCTGCTTCATCCACTGGAAATGGACAGAAATCAAATGTGGAAATGTGACAAGGCTACAAATTTGTAAAAAACAAATGAATTATCTAATTACAACATCTATAGAACTTAAATTTTCAAGTTTAATATTGTTACTGAAAGTAAAATTCAGCTGTTTATTAATGCAAATAAAGTTTATTTTTTACTTTCAATTTTTAATCTAATTTCCATATTAATAAAATAAATTTATTTGTGAAATTAAATTCTTTAAAAATAACTCATTCTAAAAAAAGAAGCAATTGCTTAATTGAACTTCTTATGCTACTTTTATAATGCCAAGTTATGATCTTAATTATAGACATTCATAATCACCTCTGCTTCAGCACCAGTCCCCAAAGTCAAACCAGGTTAATATAGGCATCCTATGGGGTTGTAAATAGCACTTATTTGCTCATTTTGATCATTCCCAGAATCCACATCAACCAAAATCGCCTTGTTTGCATTAAGCAGTGACCTACTTTTGAAGGTATATACCAAGAGTAACCTTGAAATTCTTCCAATAATGCAATATATATATATATATATTCAAAGATAACTAGTGCATTCACCCATTCCACATTGAGTTTTTCTCCTATATCCAAATTTAATAAAATTTCATTCATTGCAGATCAGCTATAGACCAATTATGAATCAGATTCTGGCATCAGTGTTACAAAATAATAGCCAATCCATTATTTTGTGATGTCTGTAACTTTCTTCACTTAATTTTTCACCTCAAAATGCATTCCTTGTGAAACATGTTGACTGACTTGAAAATTCATTACTTAGAGCAAGGATACAGAACCCTGGGTGGCTTAGAATATCAACCCTGATGTACACCGCAGCATGTTAGGGTTTAGTGATTAGAATCATTCTAGACCTGGTGAAACACACATTATTTAAAGGAAATGTTAGTGTTCCAAAGGAAAAAGCATTGGTTTATATGTAAGGTATGAAATAATGTAGAGACTGGATAACCATGAAAATAAACAATATTGATGATGTTTAGTCTAATTAAGGCTGACATTAATTTTGGTTACTATGGTTTAGATTCCTAGCATTCCATAATTAGCAGTGGAAACAGAACAACAGAAGTTTGCAGACAAACTTCATCCTTCTGGGGTTATCTGCTCAACCCCAACTGGAGCCCGTCATCTCTGTGTTTGTCTTCATCTGCTATATGGTGACTCTAGTAGGAAACTCAACCATCATAATTGTATCCTATCTAGACCTCCATCTCCACCCCCCATGTATTTATCTAATCTGTCATTTTTGGAGCTGGGTCATGCAAACTCCATTATTCCACAGATGCTGGCAAATCTATGGGGTCCAAACAAGGTTATTACCTATGCAGGGTGTGTGCTCCAGGTCATCTTTGCCCTGGTCTTCGCAGCCACAGGAGCTCTGCTCTTGACAGTGATGGCCTATGATGGCTACGTAGGCTATCAGCCTCTGCACTGCACAGTCATAATGCATCCTCAGCTTTGCCAGAAGATGGCGCTAATCTCCTGGCTGGGAGGCCTTGGCGGTGCCATCACTGTTTGCTCCTTGATTTTCACATTGCCAACATGTGGGCGCCATATAGTGGACAATTTTATCTGTGAGACACCAGCATTAGCGAAATTGGCTTACTCGCATCAGATTGTTATCTTGGTTTTTAGAGTTGTACTTTTTCTATCCTGTGTCACTGATTTTCATATCCTATGGAGTCATCACTCAAGATGTCGTTCGGATGCAGTCAGCAGCAAGTTGGAGAAAGGTCCTCAATAATTGTGGCTCTAACCTCACAGTAGTAGTTCTGTTTTTTGGGCCAGCTATTTACATGTACATGACACCACAGAGTGCCACATCTGAGGATGAAGGAAAGTTCTTTCCACTCTTTTACATGATCATCACACCCAGCCTTAATCCTCTGATCTATACTTTAAGAAACAGAGATGTGAAGACTGCTGTGAAGAGAATGCTGGTGATAGAGATGTCAGCAAAGTTGTGAGTTAGATGGCAAACATACTGTGTGAGAAATCCTAGCTTTTACATAGAGAGGACTTAATCCATTGCTTTAAGGTGATATTCACTATTTTTCAAAGGGTTTTCTATTTTTTAATACTAATTTTATTGAGAGGTAGCAATGAGACACTTTCAAAACAGGTTAGTAGGATAGTTACAATAATCAATGCATTGCATATTGTCTTTGTAGTAGTTATAGTACAAGGTACAGCCATGATATCTTGTAGAAACTATTAGTTCAAAACTTTCTTCTCATTGAACTAAGAGAATGTAGCTGTATATCTGTTATTATATATCACTACAAAATGGTCCTTCATTTATATCCCCTTTATTCCATTCCCATTCATACATTGTAGGTGCATGCATTCAGCAAAGTAATGCAATATATTCCAGTAGACTATAATAGTAGTGGGTTATCCCACAGGACTGGCAGTAAAAATTGAAAGGTATAACACAACTAAAGGGAAAGCGAGAACTTACGGTTTAAACAATGAAAAGAAGACAAAGAGATAAGCTAGGAAATATGACAGGGGCAAAGCCATACATTTATATGCACAGAATGGTTAAGGCAATGATCCTGAGAATCTCTATCAGGTTTTTGAAACTAGCAGTTAATTGGTAGGATTCTCACCCTGACACTTGTGAACTAAACAACTGCACTGAAGATAGCAATGTGTAATACTAGGGCCATGCTTGGAATGCCTGTCAGTCTGGTCTTCTAAAAGCATATTGCTTCTAATGTCATATCAATTGCAGATATACTCTCTCTCAAGTAAATGTTCGTTTAAAAAAAGAATAACAAATGAAAACAAGAGACAAGAAAAAAGTTGTCATATGACTGTCCTGCTACAATGTTGTATATGGTTAAATTTCTAAGTTTCTGCAAAAAAAAATTTGTTTATTTGCATTGTTTTTTAATATTTTTTTCACATTCTGTATGGATTTAAAGTTTAGCATATCAACAGTTGATGGAAAATGCCTGTTCCATGTCATGTCTAAGGTGTTTGACATTCAGATACTGATATTAAGCTCAACAGCTCATGTTTTAGGATAATAATATTAAGCTTCTCTTCTGGAAGGTTAACAACTTAAGATTGCAAACCAAAATATTCGAATAAAACAAGGGCTAAAAGGATAGCCAACATTTTGGCCTTAGCCCTTCAAGGTCAGTGAGGACTCAGGACATAGGAGACCCTATATGGTAACATCCTGTAACTCAATGGTGTCCGAGATTTTCTAATCAAGGAGATTATGGAGCCACAGAGGAACGTGGTTGACTATGTAGAGTGTGCTTAAGGAGAGTCACCTGGAGAGAAAACATTCTCTCAGGCTTTCACAGAGAGCAAATTGGTCAAGCATTGGCTGTATATATATATATATATATATATCTTGGTTTTAACCATCCAGCCAAAAACTATAAAAATGAGGTAGAAAACGTAAAGTCATATTAATATGCTGAGGTGTAAAGGGCTCAAGTCACCAACTTCTGACATTGTCAAAAGGCTTTCTAAATAGAATATATTAGAAATCTCAGGAGATACAGACAAAATGAAATACTATACATGATGTTAAAGGAACAATGCTAGCATGGACTGTTCTGAAGCTGTCCATGTACTCTGCATATTGCTAAAGAGACAATGTAATAATAGAAATACTATGATTAATGCAGAGAAATAGAACAGTGTAAAAGTAATTAAGAGGGCTGGGGAGATGGCTCAGTGGAATAAGTGCTTCCCGGGCATGAGTTCAATCCCCAGTTCTGCCAAAAAAAAAAAAGTAATTAAGAAAGGAGTCGTCTAGTGTTCTTTAGAAGTATGGTGGATAGTGTTCTTCTGTTCCCTCCCATAAGGTGTCCTGAGCAATGCATTCATATCGTTCACCTCAGATCACTGGCCAGACTCTGGAGGGGAGCACGGTATACGCTGTGTCCTGTGGCTGTGATGGTAAGTACTAGCCTTTCTACAGATAATTACAGGGAAACACCTTCTGCTGTGTGAGAAACTCATTCAGAACCTGTGCTGTGTGTACCTCAGTGATGGCAGCCTCACCCCCATTCCTGTGTGGGCTCAGGTGTGCCTGGCCAGAAGCATTTCTTCTCCCAGCAGCTTACTAAACGTGCATGTTCTTAGCTCCCCCAAAGCTACTGATCCAGTAATCTAAGCCTGGATCCAGAAATCTGTTTGTTCTCAAAAACCACTTCAGGTGGTTCTGAAAATATTACAGTAAGAGAACCACCACTGTAGGAAGAGGGAGACATTAAATGTCTCCCAATATGAAAGGAAATGTGCTGTGGTAGATCTTTCCTAATTTCCTGCTTCCAAATGTAGAAAAAGAGATAAAAATTGTTTTCTTAAGGCTTTTTAAACACATTTTCTCAATGTCTTTATGTTGTATTGGAAGTACGAAAGCAAGAAATGTCTCTATGTTTGAGCAAAACTATTGTAGAGTGACTAAAAAAACAACATTTTATTCATTTATAATTTTTTCTGTGTGAATTGTTTCCTTACAAGAATTACAAACACAATAAATGTCTGTTAAATAATTAAGTGAATAAATAGTTGTTTACTAAATCTTCATATGAAAATATAACCTGTTGCGGAGAATATAGAAAATGCCCAAGGGAATGAATATTCAAGTGATATTTGCAGCTTGTGTTGATATTTGAAGTACAAGAAACAACAAGTATAGGCAAAAGGAAAGAAACTGTAGTGTATCTCCAATATGCAGAGCATAAAATTTTCATAATAGCTTTGTCGTTGTCTGTAAGCAAAAATTGGGAAATGAGCAAAAAAAGAGGAGAACAATAATGCTCAATACCTCTAGAAGTGTTTTCATTAGTTTCCTTTCTGCATGCAGATTTCACATGTGCAGTCTCCAGCATGTGGGAGAAGCATTAAACATGTTCTGGCAGAGAGCAATGTGCATTCAGTGAAAAAATGGTAACATTGAAAATTCCCTGGCATGCTATTTTTTAAGCTTACAAAACCAATATTTTATGTTTTTTGTTGAACAAGCAGACATCCAGTTTTTTCTTCATTGCATTGTTACCTGGTAGCATATAAACATTAACACAAAACAAAAGTCTTGGCTGGGATATGAACAAAGTTAACACAACAGAAAATTCCTTTTCTGTGCACCACGGAACCATCTATTTGTGCAACAATCCATTCAGCAATATCCTTTTGCAAGAGCTAGGAATCTGTACCACTGATTATAGTACCTGTGTGCAGCATGTAAATAAGAAATTATGAATACACAAAAATAGGAAGAAATATTTATTACACATATTACATCACCTAATTCCAACTTCATGGTACAAAGAGAGACACCCTCTGCATTAGACAAGGACAATCTTGCAATGGGAAGAACTTTGGGAAACTTCCGCAGTGGGCTTAATTGTAACAGGTTGAGTTTCCAGGTGCTTTGCAGAGAAAGGAACCTTTCTGTCCAGTTCAGGCTGTAACCCACACTCCTAATTCTGAGGCTTCCCAGCAGTCTCAGTCTTCAGTTCCATATTCCACCCGCTTGGTCTTTGAAAGTACAAATACATAGGCTGTGAGGCAAGACCCTAAAGCCACATATCCTAAGTAATTTATTATTTAGGTTACTACAGCTGTAATAATAACTCAGAAAAGGCAGCTAAAAAGCATTCAAATGGCTTGCAAGTTTCAGGAGAACAGCAAAAAGGAGCAAACATTCTAACCAAAGGAGTTAAATAGAAAGAACAACATAAAACAGTGTGAGAGCCTGTAAATATTACCGCTAGAAAGAGTTTCAAGCCTGGGAAAATACATAAATATCTAAGTACCAGAAGATCAAACATATTTAATGAAATTATTCAAGTAGGGTATACAAAAACATAGGGAGATAAAGTCATCTGAAATTAAACAAATATAAAAGAAATAAAAATTGGACACAAAATGGAAGGGTGTCCCAACAGTACCTATATCACGAACTTCAGCAAAACACACACACACACACACACACACACACACACACACACACACACACCACAAACTAAAAACCAAATAGGAAATCTGTTCAAAATCCTAATACAGACAAAATGCCACCAGGCCTGGCACACTTGTGTCTTGTGACCTCCCTTCTCCTGTGACAAAACATCTGAGAATATCATCGTCAATGAGAAGCACATTTTGGCTCAGGTTATTAGAGGTTTCCATCCATGGCCACCTAGTTCCATTGATTCTGAGACATGGTGAAACAGAAATTCCTGGGCAGAAAATGAAAGCAGAAAAACTCACCCAAGGCAACCAAGAAACAAAAGGATACAAACACAGACTCAGACATAGGCAGAGAGAGGAAGGGACTGAGGTCCTAATGGAGCCTTGAAAGCCACATCTCCATAACTCATTTATTCAAACTTTTCCCCAATACCTGACATTTGCACCAACTACAAATAACTCTAGCAACCTGGGACAAACTTTTAACATGAGAGCCTTTCAGTAATGTTCGAGTTCTGAATCATAAACCTGACTTAACAGTCAAGCTGCCCATAAGATAAAAAAGGACAAATGAAATCCTGAACAACAAACAGGAGCTGAGAGGATTCTGCACCAGACCTCTCTTAAAACTGCTGATATCTCACAGAAGTATTAACCTACTTCCAACTGAAAGTAAAGGTCACTTATTAGTAACACAAAAACATCTTGAAAATTGCAGAGGGGGCTTTCAGGTTAGCTCAGTTGTTTAAGTGCCTGCTTGGGCAAACTCAGTCAGGCACAGGCACCTGCAGTTTGATTCCCCAACTCCACATGTCTTACTAGACCCACCCTGAACTCTTCTCAAAGGCCATCCCTGGACTGAAATGCCTGTTTAGGCAGACCACAGTGGCTGGGGTTTGATTCCCAGATCCTGACTGCAGGGTGCACTCAGACAGTGACTGAGACTTGCGTGGTGGCCCGCGCCTGTAATCCCAGAGCTTGGGAGGCTGAACACAGGGGCATGACTATGAGTCAGACCCTACAGAGTGAGACCTTGTAGACTGCAGGCCCTGTCCTAATACAGAAAAAAATGCAAAGAGTATTCTCGTATAAGAAACTCAAAGTACAAATATTTTATTTTTTTAATAATTTTATTGAGAAACAAATAATGAGGCAGTTTCAAAACCAATTAGGGTGACAGTTTCAATAATAAATGCATTGTATAATGTTGTCTTAGTGGTTATTCATTGTACAAGATGCAGACATGATATCCTGTCCACAAACACTGCCAGAACAAATCTTTTTACTCATTGAATTAAAAGAATGTGGCTGTATATCCATCCTATTTGTACAAATATTTTAAAAAGCAAAATAAAACACAGACAGTAGAAAACTGGGAACTATATCACTAGTAAATGGACAGGAAATATAGAAACAGAAGGAGAAAGGAAATGGAAAGAGAATGCAAAGAATTAAAATATGTTGTGTATGCACCAGTTTTAAGATGAATGTAAGCAGAACGTATCATAAATACACAATAACAAAAAAGCAGTAACATACTGAGTCAGTTACCTTTCTCTCATTGCTGGGATAAAATCCTCAACATCCAGAATCAAGGAAGCAAAGGCTTATTGAGCTCACAATTTCTGAAAGTTTTAGTCTATGCTTGGCTGTTTCTAAGGCAGAGCAGCACACGGCAGAGAGCAGCACGGTGGTCGAAAACAGCAAAGCAAAGGGAGGAGCAGCGACTGCTGCAGCCAGCCGGCCTCTCCTTTCCGTGCATTGTATCCAGGCATTCAGCCCCCGGCAGGTTTAGCACTCACACCCATAATCCCCGCATTGGATCAAGAATTACTCACAAACTCTAGAAGCTGCCCCAGTTACCGCATGCGGATTTGGGGGACAATTAACACAAACCCTAATAAGTATAAAACATTGATTAAAGGAGATGCATAGTCAAATTCATAATATCATAATGTAATAATGACAGCAAGTAAAACTGGTACGTATTTAGAATGAACATGAAATGTTAGAACTATATCCAAACAATAATAGCTACAATAATTTATTAAAGAAGCAAAATATAAAATGACGTGAATCGTGACTTCAAAAACTTGAAATGTGGGAAGGGAGCAAATGTGTACTTTTATGCAGTGAACAATAAATAAGCCACTAGTATATTAAAATAGTTCCCTATTTATTATGGAAGCTTCAAGGCAGCCACAGAGGAAAAAGGCTATAATTGTACACTGGTGAGAAAATAATAAATCAGAGGATACTACAACAGAAAATCAGGTAATCGAAAAGGAAGACAGAAATAAAGGAAGAAAGCAACAAATAGCTGCCAAAAGAATCAGAAAACAATGAGGCCAGTGGTGGACATAGTCCCCACCCATCACTATCTACACTAAACTCGAACACTTAAGATCTCCAGTTCGGAAGCTTCGCACAATCTGTGGGAGGCAGGAGGAAAGAGGACCTACACACGCAATCCTGCCACAGCCGTGTGGGTCCAGGCTGCACACAATGCCGAAGAGAAGGAGATGAGACAAACTACCAAATCCTAGCAATCTTTGCTCCAGACTTCTCCGCTCACAGGACTGCACAGATGACAAGCAAATGACTGAGCTGACTGAGTATGAGACCAAAACGAGGGGCAGAATTTCACTCAAGGGCTGAAGCTTTACCATACCAGGGAGGCCCGATGGGAGTCAGGCCTTGGAGACATGCTTGCAGAGGGAAGATCTAAACAGGAACCCTCTGGGATTCCCCCAGGACTCTTGGGCTTGGACCTTGAAGCCCACGGGACCTGTGGGTGTGGGGAGCATGATCTTCAGAGGTGGTAGATCTGAATGAGATGGCTTTTGGTTCAGTGCATGATTGAGCTCACACACCGCTGCTACCTACCACAGCGTTTAATGTTCTCGGTCATACTAGCTCAGTATCTGGTGGTCCTGCTATCTTTGCTTAAATGAAGACCTCTCTGCTCTGTTTAAGACAGTTCTCGGTAGCTATTAGAGTTAAAATAATAAGCTACAGAACAAAATGCCTGAAAAATCTATCAGTGGAGGTAAAATGGTTCAAAAAAGGGCTTGCTGAAATTAGAGAAGATAAATATAATTAGATATGAACTAATGATACAACTGTCTAGAGAGGAAACTAGAAATGATATCTGTGGAGCTAAAGAAGAGGCACAAAACATGAATGTCAGGCCTAGAAAAGAATGGGAGTCCTTTAAAAAGTTTTAAATACAAATCCAGGAGATTGAAAAATATAAAAATAGAGATATGAAAGAATTCACATTGGGGAGAAATTCTATGCACCGAAGCAATATTGGAAAGCACTTAGAATATAGGCATTGTCCAATACATGAAAAATACTCACTGGGGAGAAACCCTATGTGTGTAAGTAATGTGGGAAAACATCCAGTACATATAGCTATCGCAAATAAATAAAAATGCCACACTAAATACTATATATTTAGGAAAGCATTCAGCAAGTGAAGCTTATATTAAAGCACGGAAGAAGTCACACCAGTGAGACATTCTGTGTGTATAAGCAGTGTGAAAAAGGAGTGCTACAAGCCCTCATTTTGTACACATATAGAACTCGCACTGGAAAGTAACTCTATGTACACGTGCAATGTGAGAGAGCATTCAGCACACATAGTGTAAAATTCATGAAAGAATTCACACTGAGGGGCCAGGGAGATGGCTTTAGTGGAGTAAACGCTTCACTGGCAAGGCAAGGGTTATATGAGAACAGATTAGCTGTGATTTCACTTTGTAGACATAAAAGTGTGCAACTTCAAAAAATCATATATATGTAAGCAATGTGAGAAAGCTTCTGGTACAAATATGTATCAGATATAAAAAGGAATTCACACTAGGAGGAACTCTATGTATTGTACCTTGTTTTGAGAACACTTCAGCAATTGCTTATGTAATAGAAAAGTATTTAAATAAATAACTTTAAAGTTTTATCTCAATTATTTCTTCATAAAATTTCCAGAAAACACACTCTAAGGTGGAGATATCCTAAAATATTAACATAATGGGATTTCTTTTTAGCAAAATCACTTGAAATCTGGATATGTGTCCTTAATGTTCACTAAAAAAAGTAAATATTGATGTGACATATTTTTATGTAAGGAACTATCTTTCAGTTTGGTATGTATTGTTTTAATTAAGCAATGTGAACTGAAATGTATTTTTCACTTCAAAGTAGAGTTAGCGTCCATCCCACCCACACCCGCCCAGCACCTGAGACCGGCCAGAGACAGCGCGGCCGACTCCGCCATCCTGCTCCATCCCGCCCGCCCCCGCCCAGCTCCTGAGACCGGCCAGAGACAGTGGCTGACTCCAGCGGCCTCCTGGATCCCGCGCCAAGCTCTCCCAGTGAGAGCGAATTTACAGGACTCACCAGGCTTCCCAGAGCAGTGAGAGTGTGGTGAGTCTGAGGGAGAGCCTTTGGCTTCTTCCCACACGCGCTTCGCGGATCCCTGTCCCCAACCCCTCCAAGCCAGTGACTGGTCTGAAAC